>PVKA01007863.1:0-75751 GCA_004027165.1 Ctenomys sociabilis | reverse complement strand
TTGGCCCTAGCCTTTCAAGGTCAGCGAAGACTCAGGACATAGGAGAACCTGTACTGCAATATCATGAGACTCAGGTGAGCTCCAAATTTTCTGAGCAAGGAGATTGTGGAGCCACAGAGGAAAGAGATTGAAGTTCTATAGTGTGCCTGGGGAGAGTCACATGAAGAGAAAACTTTCTCTCAAGCTCTCACAGAGAGCAGTCTGGTCATGCATTGGCCGTGACTCATCCACATGAATGACACAGACAAAGGAACTACAGAATAATGTACAGGACTACAAGATAAACCCTGAGAAGACTTCAGTGACCACATAGGAAATATAAAGTTCATGTGTTGGTATATAAGTTTTGATCTACCTGGGTCTTAACCATCCAGCAGAAAAGTATAAATGTATAAAAATGAAGTATACATCGTGAGTCCATAATATTAAGCTGAGCTGTAAATGGATATGGTCGACAATTTCTTTCAGTAACTCACTATGGTTGTAGAATGCTGGACTGTGTTGGATTGTGGTGTCGAGTTCAAGCACCTAAGGCAGTTGAATGTCAATGGGGTGCCCACTTTTGACAGGTGTAGACAAAGGAAGGGTTGTAGAAAGAAAAAAATCATGATGTGTGTGTATAGACAGTACAGGTGGGATAGATAACGCTGTGCTTCTACATAATTGTATGAGAGGCAAGATCTGCACTAATGGTGTTTGGACAAGATATTATGTCAGCTTTTAGTGCTATGGTCATCCACTAGGTAAATAATTATTGAATTTTTGATATAATTCAGCTATTAAAAAAGATAAGTAAGCAACTACACTCTTAATTCACTGATAAGAGATATCTGCTAAAATAATACCTGTAAATATAATATCATGTATGCACCTTGTACAATACCAAAACGTTATGAAAACAGTTTGCAGTGTATTAATTCATCGACTCTGTATGGTTAAGGTGTCTTGAAACTGTGTGATTGACATTTGTATTTTAATAAAATAGAAATAAATGGAAAAAAATATAAAAAAAAATAAAAAATGACAAAAAAAAAGATCTGATACTCTGTCTTCACTTTCAGTCAAACAGTTTTGCTGACTTGTTATTGTGATTTTGTGTTACTGTGTATGTCTTTGGCTCTGCTTCATGTGATGTATTTATTATTTTACTGAAGTACAAATATCAATGCGACAGTTTTAAGACATCTTAACAGGATGAATTAGATAAATTAATACATTGCAAACTGTTTTCATAATGTTTTGGTATCATGCAAGGTGCATACACGATATTATACTTACAGACATTATTATTGCAGATGTCTCTTATCAGTAAATTAAGAGAGTGTAGCTGTTTACGTATCTTATTTTTTATACCTGAATTATATTAAAGATTCAATAATTAATACTTTCTACCTTGTTATTTTCCTAGTGGTTGTCCATAGATATCATGTGATCTTTTTTATTTCCTGTGTTGCTCATTCAATGAATCCATCATATTTCAAAGCTCCTGCATTTTTTTTATCAATATCTTCTTTAGAGGCAGTTATTAATTCTTTTACTGAAGTGTTTTTTGCAGATTGGGTTTCCTGCATATGTTTCTGTATTTGATTCTTTACTTCAGATGCTATTAATTCAGAGATTTCTTTTTTTATTTCAGAAATTAATTCTGCTCTGAGTTCCTCTATACCTTTCTGCTGTTGTTTCTTTACTTCTGACACTGTTAATTCATTCATTTCAGCTGAACTAGTGTCCTCTGCACTTATTATGGGTAGGCTCGGAGCATGAGATTCCATTTCGCTCCTTGTCTTTGTCATTTCATGTAGCATTGACCTCTGACCTTTGGTTAGAGCTTGGTGCAGTTATAAACTTAGCACCTATTGAATTTTAGGTGCAGATCTATTAAGTTTGAGTTTGTCCAGTTATGCCTGGGTATAACTGTTGTGTTCAACTCCTTCCTGCTGCAGCCCTTGGAAGTGAACCTGTTGTGCCCCTCTGGTACAACAGTGAACCTGTGGTGCCCCTCTGTTGTGCCCCTGGCCCAGGGAGCACAGGGGAGTGCAGAAGCTCTTCCACACACTAGTCACTCATGGTCTTGGGCTGGATCTGGGGGTCCCGAGAGCGTCGCAGTAGTTCTCACTCACTTGGCAGGCTCCAGAGGGTTGCAGGGGTCCTGATGGCATGGTTGAGGGTGTCACTCAGGGGGGTGCCTGAGTTTTGGCCTGGAACAGTCCTGCAGGCTCAGGGAAGTCAGAAGCTGTGCCACACACTCGCAGCACTCATGCTAGGAGGGATCTGAGTATTCTGAGAGAGACGCCGTAGTTTTCACTCACTCAGTGGGCTTGGGGGTGCAAGTTCCAGAGGGTTGCAGGGGTCCCAGTGGTGCAGTAGAGGGTCTCATTCACGCTGGTGCTTGAGTTTTGGTCTTGAGGTGCTCAAAGAGATTAGAGAAGTAATAAATTCATAAGATTTCAACCACTTGTTATATTTTAATTAGAATTATAATCAAACTATATATTTCGGTTGTATCTAGATGTCCCTCCCAACCTCATGCCCACATAGGTGGGGCTTTTCAGAGGTGCCTGGATCTAGGGTATGGTGCTGGGATTAAGAGTTTATAATTACTAAATTAATCATTGATTGGTTTGGCATGTGTCTGGCTGGGAAGGCTCCCAGGGTGTGGATAGCACCATCAAAAATGTGGGTGTCCTGGAAGGGATAAAGGGACAGGCTTCTGCCTTGATGCTTGCTTCTGCTGCTACTCCTCTGCGACTTGACTGCCTTATGCCCTCCGTAAACTGCTCCTCCTCTGTGCTGCCCCTCTTCCAGGCCACCTTGCCTTGAGGCAGCCCGCTATGACACGAGACCTCTACAACCTATGAGCCATGATAAATCTTTCCTCCTTTAAATTTGAGTGACAGGTATTTTGTCTCACAATTGAAAGTAACTAAAACACTGGAAAAATACTCACCATTTTTCTTGTTAAAACAAGAAAGAATGTGTCATTTTTGGGGATCAATCATTTCTCTTGATGTGTTTATGTGGCATGCTTAGCCATGGCAGTAAGCTTTTTCAGGGATCTGTTCTGAAGACATTTCTGGGAGTGGAACTTGGAAAGAAGCATCTCAGCCCTACATCAGTGGCATTTCCATGTAAGTGTAGGTCACTAGCAAAATTAGTTTCACTCAAGCCCAAGGTCATGTGAAATACTGACTTCTGACATATAGTTACTCCAGAAGGGGAGAATAACATAAGACTATATAATTTGAAATGCATGAGACTGCATGTTGAAATGGTAATCTGTTTTATGTCCCTTATCCAAGCTGTGAGCTTCTTCTAAGACTTCACACATTAGCTGGATGTGGTGGAGCTGTCTCTAGTGCCAATACCCTGGAGCCTGGAGCAGGAAGATTGCTGAGAACACCAGTTCAGTCTGAGCCACATAGTGAGTTCAAAGCCAGCCTAAGCTACATAGCATGACCCTATTTTGAAAAAACATCTCCAACTCAACTCAACCTAAAGTAAACCAAAGCTAACCACTTTAGTCATTGTATCAATTTTGACTTCTATGTGGCTTTTTCATTTTTTCCACTCTTTCTACCATTATTGGGGCAGTAGGTTTTCTGGGGGTCTCATTCAGAAAGCCTGTCTTCTCCCTGTTTGTCTCTTTTCTTTAATATTTTGTTTCTTCTTTCTTCAAGACTAGTCTTGACCCTTAAGAAATTTTTTTCCCTATATTTTAAAAATATTATAGCACAAAGTGGCTCAGTGTATGAATTATTTAAAGGCATGGGTAAGGCTATAGAGCCAGGCTGTGGAAATACTGATTCTGCTGCCTGTCAATTGCACAGATTGAATGAAGTAGGACACATGACGCCCTTAGCACAATAACTAACACACTGGAAGCATCAAATAAAGATTTATTGTCATCTTTATTGGCATCTGCCCCTCCTTTTTGGCTTATCATCAGAATAGTTTTCCTCTGTGGGATGTTGTTACAGCTTTGAGTTCCTGTTCGCATTTTCAATAGTATCTTCAAAGCCACACACTAATGCCAAGTTCATCCTTTCTGACCAAATGTGCAGGTATTTGGGCTAATCGCTGACTGAAATCCTGTATCAACCAGCTGGAAACTCTGTTCTGAGGGTGTCTGCATAAGCAGTGCTGTGTACAAAATCTGAGGCTGGGCAGCCTTGTTAAGGAGGAGGACTGTGATAACCACGGGGAGTGTGCAGACAGGTGTAGTGGTGACCAAGCAGCCACTGAGGAAGGCATTGAGCGAGAACATGCAGGAGCACTTTGGACATATGAATGGGTTTGAACTGCAGGTCAAGCACAGCCTGCCGCATGACCCACTCTATTTCTATCACTTCTTTTCTTGCTGTAGCTTCAGTTGCTTCCCTCCTCTAGAGGCTAAGCCCTGGGGAGGCGAGGAGGGACCTGCTTCCTATGTGATGGGCTTGCGGGACCTTGGTTCCCGACAGGAGACAGTAGGCTGGGTCTCAGCAATGACATCCAACACTCCTCCAAATGGGACTCCAAGATGCTAACCTTTTCTGTATTGATTTAGGGTTATCTTTCCTTGTGCACTTTCTTTTTGGCCCAAGTATCTTAAAATGACAAATCTGAGTGCATCTTATATTTGTATTACTCTAATTTTATATATTGAAACCATGAACTCATAATGATGAATTATATGCCAGCTTCATGGTAAATGGTTCATTCTATGTTCTTGGCTGTATTAATAACCCTGTTCTAATAAGGAGTGATGAGCTGTATAATCCCCCATGGATTCCTTTTTAACAAACTCATTTACATGCTACCTGTTCCTACTGCCACCTTGCTTCTTGCTGAATGTCAGGCCCCTCACTCCACAGGATCTGCTACACTGCACTGGCCTATTTCCTGTCATGATAACACAATACCTGAGGTGGGATAATGTATAAGGAAAGGAAAATACTTAGTTTTGAACGTCTAAGGACAAAGAACTATGGCTCTGTCAGAACATAGTGGAGAAATAAAGGGAATCATGCTGTGGGAAGGGACCAGGCAAGTGGGGTGACCTCACTGTGATAATTGTCCCTCAGGTTAACCCCACTGCAACACCGCCCAGTGGGACTGCATTAATTCCTTGGGAGGGCAGTGGCCCATGATATAACAGCCTTGCTTGCCTCTTAAGGTTCTACACCCTTTCACTGTCACTACAACCAGAACCGAGAGTTTGGGGCTACACCCAGGTCCTATCCATAGCATGAAGACTCCCCAGTTCTGGCCTCTGCCACTCACTTTCACATGAATCCACTCCTTACGCAGGCCTGCCTGGCCCTGCTCCTCACACCTGCTGTGGAGCCTCACTTGTTGCACACAGATCCTTTCTCTGGCTCTCCTTCCCCATCCCTTGGATAAAGCCCTCATGATTGTGCCTGGCCTACAGTGCCTGAGGCAGGCGTCCTTCCACATGGGTGCCATTCACTTCCCTACCTGGGCAGTGACACTTGTGCAAGGCTGACTCTTTGCCCTGCTTGGGCTCTGGCTCTCAGTGTCTAGCCAGCTTGGGTGCTGACCCCAGACACTCAATCCCAGATCCCCATGCTGGGTCCCCTCTTTGCAATTCTAGCACAGTTCTGTGAAAGAACTTGAATTTTGGTGCTCCTGTGAGCTGCTGATCTATGGCTTTCCTGTCTGCTTCATTCTTCCTTGTTTCTTATAGCTGGAGAAGGGAGGTAAAGCTTGGGCATGTATTTAAAAATAATTGTACTTTATTCAGCATAATTCATGTAATTTACACATAAATAAGGTCTTTCTGGATCAGATGCTCCTGCTGTGCTAATTATAATGACACTTGGGCCCAAATGAGAAATCTCAGCGAGAAGAAATATTTGTACTAATACTGTTTAGACAAGATATCATGTCTGCATCTTGTCCTCTGAATCACTACTTCAAAGACAACAATATGCAATGTATTAATGATTGTAACCATCCTATGATCCTGTTTTGAAACTGTGTCATTAGTATTTTATCATTAAAATAGTAATTTTACTATTTTATGTCATTACTTTTTTCTCATTAAAATGAATTAAAATCTTGGTGTGGAGCTAAATAGAATGAAGCAGAGGAGATGTGATTAAGGTGAATCTGAGAGCAGAGGGGTAGAAGACATGAGATGCATTTGTGTCAAAGTAGAGAAAGTCCTAGACCAAAGATTGTCACAGTTCTGAAGCAGGCTCAGGCCTGAGGAAGACAAGGCTCTCCAGAGGGTATGTCTGTAGTCTAAAATGCAGGGCAGCCAGCTCACTTCCTAGTCAACTTCCACAGGTTGTCTCTGGCTGGACCGGGGTGCCAGACCATGCAGTGCTAGCTAAAACAGTGGCACATTCTTAGAGGACCTCACTAGGCATGTACTGTGCCAGAACCTAGGTTTTTGCCAACTCGTCCACTCCTGGTTCCTGACCTGGTCTGCCTGGAGGTCTGCAGATTTCTGACTCTCTAGCAGCACCTCCATCTCCTTGGAGCTGATTGGACTGTCTGATGCTACTTCTGAGATCCAGACCTAGCCTGTGATCCTAGTCCACAGCTCCAGTCTCAGCTCTGGCCAAGTCCCATCACACCTAGATGCTATCTCACTTCAAGCTTCAGATCTTGCAGGGAAATAGCATTTTTAATGAAATCAGGAGATTTCTCTCATGATCACTAAATGCATTATCAAATCCCACTATGACTAGCACCCCCTCATCATGTGGGGTGCTCCTTTGTCTTTTTTTCTTGCTCATTGGAACATTAAGTCCTTGGTGCTATCTTTTTTTTTGGCAGAACCGGGTATTGAACTCAGGCCCTTGCACTTGCCAGGGAAGCACTTACTCCATTGAGCCATCTCCCTAGTCCCATTGGTATTGTCTTTGCAAAGAGCACTTGATCTTTATTTTTAAGTCAGAAAAGGTAGAGGTGGAGCTTATGGTAAACTGTGGATATAAGCACATGGAATCTCATCTGAGGACAAAGTTAATTAACAAGAATCTATAAAACTCAGTGATGGCTAAAATGCTTGCAGGCTGTGTCATGGTGCATACATACAATTAATTACAGGATTTTTTTTAATAGAGATGAAACTGAGGAATAAAATAATGACCAACTGTATAACACCTCAATTGTGTCCATATGTCCATAGTGAGGTCTTCAGTTGAATACTTACAAAGCTTCCATAATAAGAAGAAAACTCCACAGTGGCTGATTAAAACTTTAAGAATTGTGGACACTTGATTGAACTTCCTTCAACAGAGGAGGAAAATGCAAGGGATGGTGAAATGAGAGAGAATCTGCTTTAACACTAGCTGTGTTACTGCATATAGTACCTGTAATAGATGAGGAAGTGTGTATGGAACATGGGTACATATCTTAAGTGCTTAGCAGAAGGGATCAGAGGCTCACAGGTATATCCAAAAATTGAGTTCTTCCATAGAAGAACTGTGCTAGAAAATATCTGTGCAAAGAGGGGACCCAGCATGGGGATCTGGGATTGAGTGTCTGGGGTCAGTACCCAAGCTGGTTAGACACTGAGAGCCAGAGCCCAAGCAGGGCAAAGAGTCAGCCTTGCACAAGTGTCACTGCCCAGGTAGGGAAGTGAATGGCACCCATGTGGAAGGACGCCTGCCTCAGGCACTGTAGGCCAGGCACAATCATGAGGGCTTTATCCAAGGGATGGGGAAGGAGAGCCAGAGAAGGGATCTGTGTGCAACAAGTGAGGCTCCACAGCAGGTGTGAGGAGCAGGGCCAGGCAGGCCTGCGTAAGGAGTGGATTCATGTGAAAGTGAGTGGCAGAGGCCAGAACTGGGGAGTCTTCATGCTATGGATAGGACCTGGGTGTAGCCCCAAACTCTCGGTTCTGGTTGTGGTGACAGTGAAAGGGTGTAGAACTTTAAGAGGCAGGCAAGGCTGTTATATCATGGGCCACTGCCCTCCCAAGGGATCTTTGGAGTTCTAAGGACAAAGCACCATGTCTCTGTCAGAATATAGTGGAGAAATAAAGGCAATAATGCTGTGGGAAGGGCCAGGCCGGTGGGGTGGCCTCACACTGTGACAACTGTCCCTCCGGCTAACCCCACCACAACAACCACCTGGTGGGACTGCATTATGTTAGTGCACCTCCTTTGTGGGAACCTGGACTGAATTATACCTAACCATACCGAAGAGAAAGCTTACTTGAGGACTTCCTTGGGAAATGGAGACTCCCAGACTTTATTTGATTCATGCTGTGAAATGTGACAAGCTTTGGCTTCTGGTGGCTTTCCAAGTTCTAGAAAACACATTTTGTCACAATATTTGAGAAAGACATTTGATACAAGTGAGTTCCTCCTTCTCCAACCACTTTCCCCAGCCCAGGTGTGGGGTTTGAAGTCAGGGGCCACCACCCCATAAATCCTGTCACATGCAGCGTAGGACACAGTGGTTTCCCCTAGCGTACATCTATCTCCCCATGTAATATCTAAGAAACTGATTCTGAGAATAGAAGCTCAAGATATGTTCATCCACTCAACATATATTCAAATGTTATTGTTTCAGATTGAAAGAATTACATTTAACTCATTCTAACTCATTCTACATTTGAAGAATGAAAACCATTACTTCAAAGGCAGTAATTAGCTAACATTCTGTGACACAGAAAAATACTTCTTGAAAAAGCACTGAGAGTGTTCTCTCTACCCACACTTTGCTGACACTGGGCAAGAGTGATAACCTAGACAGACAACATCATTGTTTCTGAGGAGTTTGTTTTTATTTGTATTTTTTTAAATGTACCTAGTACAAGGTCAACGGGGTCTCACTACACAGATCAGACTCATAGTAATTCTCCTGTTTTCTAGCATCCCAAGTTCTGGGATTATAGGCACTCCACGAGGCCCAATCTCAATCACAGCTTCAGAGCACCCCGGGGATGGGGCCGGCACTGCAGACCTAGAATCAAACCCGGGCCCATGCATCTGCCTAAGTAGGAGCTTTAGTCCCATGAGCTATCTACCTGGCCCAGAGGAGCTCGTATTTTAGTGAGGAAGGAAGGAAATATGTAAATGAAGAAAGAATTGCTAATAACAACACGAGCTGTGAAAAGAGCAAGTGGGTTTATTTTATTTTATTGGGAAACAAATAGCAATGATACAGTTTCAAAACTGACAAATAGAATAGTTTCAATAATTAATACATTATAATCTTCTTAGTGGTTATCCATAGTACAAGATGCAGACAGAATATCCTGTGCAAACATTATTAGTAAAAATGTTTGTTCTCATTGAATTAAGCAAAAGTAGTTGTATATCTATCCTAACTATTCTGTATATACAGATACAAAATGGTTCGTCCTTTGTGTCCCCTTTTTTTGTTTAGTCCTGTCAGAGACGGACATTCCATTGGCATCTAATTACTATAGGTGTGTGAATTCAGCAAAACAATCAATCACAGTCCAGCAGTCCACAATAGTAGTGGATTATCCGCAGGACTGGCAATGTCAGAAGTTGTTGACTTGAGGCTTTCACAGCTCAGCTTATTAAAATGGCTTTACTTTATAAACCTTGATTTTATACTTTTCTACTGGGTGCTTAAGACCAAGATGAAGCAAGACCTATATATCAAGAAATGTAACTTTTGAAAGCCAGTGCCCATGAACCCATTGAGCTAGAGGAAATTTTTCTGACTCTCAGCACCCCAGTTCAGTGAATGTGTGGGAGGGCCTATGGCATCTCCATGAGCACTCTGCACCGTCCAGAGTCCCAGGCCCCAATACCTCCGAGCAAGCAACTGGCCTGATACACCCCAGACGGGCCTGCCAGAGCCCCCAGCCCCAAGCCTGTTATGGGAGAGAGAACTTTTATGATTCTCCCTGCTCTTGATCCACCTTTGCCTGGCCTGATGAGAGTGAGGTAAAGCTTCTGCACTCTCAGTGCTCCCCATACAAGGGACCCAACAGAGGGGAACCATAGGCTCACAGCTGTGCCAGAAGAGCTGCAGCAGAAAGTAGCTGAAGACAATAGCAAGATCCAAGCCAGGCATAACTGGATAATCTCAAAAGTAATAGACTGGCACTTGAATCTCATTTCACACTAAGGTCAAAACTGCACCAAAGCTCTACACCAAAGATTAGAGGTCAGTGCTATACAAAATGACAAAGACAAGGAGAAAAATGCAATCTCAGGCCTCAAGTCCACCAATAAGTGCAGAGGACAATAGCTCAGCTGAAATGAATGAATTAACAGAGGCAGAAACAAAGAAACGACAGCAGAAATGTACAGAGGAATTCAGACCAGAATGCCTGAAAAAAAAAAAATTGAATACATAGCATCTGAAGTAATGAATCAAATCCAGAAACATATGGGGGAAACCCAATGCCCACTGAGAACAAGTGCAGAGAACACTATTCCAGGTGAAACATATGAATTGACAGTGTCACAAGCAAAGAAACAACAGCAGAAAGCTAAAGAGAAAGGTCATAAGGAACTCAAAGCAGAAATAATATCTGAAATAAAAAAGAATTCTTTGAAATAATAGCATCTGAAGTAGAGAATAAATTCCAGAAATACATAGAAGAAACACAATTTGGAAAAAAATCTGCAGTTAAAGAATTAATACCTACCTGTAAAGAAGACATTGATAAAAAAAATATAGAGGAGATCAGAAATATGACAGATTACTGAAATGAGCAATACAGAAAACAAATACAACGCATGAAGCAGAGTCAAAGAGATACAGAAGAACTAAAAGTATCAATCATAAGTCTATAAAACTGTTTGAGTGAAAGCGAAGACAGAGTTCCAGATCTTGAAGATGTGGGCACAGCTACTGAAAAGTTGAGAAAGGATCTCCTAAAAACAAAGAGGATTCACTTAACCAAGGAAGTAAAAGATTTTTTCACAGAAAATTACAAAACCCTAAGAAAAGAGATCATAGAAGATTTCAGAATACTGGAATATATTCCATGCTCCTGGATAGGAAGAACCATCGTGAAGATGGATATACTTCAAAATTGTTGTGCAAATTTAATGCAATCCGTATCAAAGTGCCTCTGACATACCACGCAGACCTAGAGAAATTATTCATAAAATTTATTTGGAACAACAAAGGACCTAGAATGGCAAAAGCAATCCTGACTAACAAAGACAAGGCAGGAGGCATCACAATTCCTGACTTGAAATTATACTATAAAGTCACTGTGATAAAATCAGCATGGTATTGGAAATGAAATAGACCTGAGGATCAATGCAATAGATCAGAAGATGCAGAGGCCTCTGTGAATACATTCAGCCCCCTGATTTTCAACAAAGGGGCCAAAGAAACTTACTGGAAGAAAGATATCCTCTTTAACAAATGGTGCTGGAAAACATGGCTTTCTACATGCCGAAAACTAAAACTTGACCCAGCTCTATCACCGTGCACTAAGCGAAAGTCAAAATGGATTAAAGATCTAAACATTAAAACAGAAACACTCAATCTCCTGGAAGAGAAAGTAGGAGGAACTCTGGAAGACATAGGGTTAGGCAGAGAGTTCATGAACAAACATGTATTCGCACGGGAAATACTTGAAACAATTAACAACTGGGATCAACTCCTCTTGAGGTGTTTCTGCACATCAAAAGACATTGTCAACAAAGTGAAAAGACAACCCACAAATTTTGAAAGAATGCTAACTAATAAGCAATCTGACAAAGGTCTGCTCTCTAGAATATATAAAGAACTAAAATATACTAAGGCCTTAAAATTGAAAAACCCAATCCAGAAATGGGCATCTGAGATGAATACACACTTCTCAGAGGATGAAATTAAAGAAGCAAATAAATATATGAAAAAAATTCTCCACATCACTAGCCATCCATGAAATGCAAGTTAAAACAACACTGAGATACCATCTCACTCCAGAAAGAATGGCTATCATAAAGAAATCAACCAACAACAAATGTTGGAGAGGTTGTGGGGAAAAGAGAACACTTCTCCACTGCTGATGGAAATGTAGACTGGTGCAACCATTGTGGAGATCAGTGTGGAGACTGCTCAGAAAAGTAGGACTGGAAATCCCATTAAAACCAGCTATCCCTCTATGGGAATTTTCCCGAAGAAACTGAAAACATCATATCATAGGGATTTATGTGTACCTATGTTTATAGCAGCACAATTTGTGATAGCAAAATCTTGGAAACAACCAAGATGTCTGTCACATGTGGAATGGTTGAAAAAGATGTGGTATTTCTACATAATGGAGTATTACTCAGCTATTAAGAATGATAAATTTGAAGCATTTATATTGAAGTGGATGCCACTTGAACATACACTCACGTGTGAAATAAACCATACATACATGTGCAAATGTGGTATAGTCTCCCTAGTATAAGAAGTCAGAAGAAATACAAATAGAAGTGTGCAAAAACAACTAAAAAGAATTGAGTCAGACAGTTAGGGCAAAGTGAACAGCATATACTGCAAGGCACTGATCAGCTTCTCTTCTGGATGGTTAACAACTGAAGTCCACAGATCAAAAATTGGAGAAATAGAAGAGCCATAAGGCCAGCCAACATTTTGGCCCTAGCCTTTCTTGGACAGCAAAGACTCAGGACGTAGGAGAATCTGTACTGTAACATCATGAATCTCAGTTGTGCCCTTAATTTTCTGATCAAGAAGATGATGCAGACACAGAGGATGGCGATCAATGATCTGTAGTGTGCCTGGGTAGAGTCACAGGGAGAGAAAACTTTCTCTCAGGGTCTCATAGAGAGCCAACTGGTCAAGCAATGGCCGTGACTCATCCTCATGGCTGAAACAGAGAAAGGGTCTACAGAGTGATGTACACAATTGCAAGAGACACCCTGAGGGGACTTGACTGACCTCATCAGATAAAAAAGTTCCTTTTTTTGTTATATAAGTCTTGCTTTATCTTGGTCTTAACCATCCAGCAGACAAGTAAAAAAATGAGGCATATAAAATAAGGCCATAATAATAAGTTGAGCTGTGAATGGCTGTAGTCAACAACTTCAGATAACTCACTACTATTGTGGACTGTTGGACTATGTTTGATTGTGTCGCTGAGTTCAGTCACCTCTAATTTTTGAATGAGAATGGAGTGCCCATCTTAGACAGGTTTAAACAAAAATAGGGAGATACAAAGGAAGAACCATGCTGTCTTTGTATAAACAGTACAGTTAGGATAAATATGCAGTACTTCTGCATAATTCTATGAGAAGCAAGATTTGCACTAATAGTGGTGGGATAAGATATTATGTTGACTTCTAAAACTATGTACCACCAATAGGAAGATAACAATGTAGAAAGTATTAATTATTGAAACTGTACTATAATTCAACTTTAAAAAATAAGTATACAGCTGCTGTCTCTTAATTCACTGATTAGAGACATCTGTTCTAATAGTGTTTGTAAGTAGAATATCATGTATGCATCTTGTACTGTAACAAACCATTATGAAAACTATTTGCAATGTATTAATTATTTAATCTGTCCTGTTAATTTGATTTGAAACTGTCTCATTGCTATTTGTTCTTCAATTTAAAAAAATGAAATGTAACTTTTATATCTGATAAGGTCAGTCAAGTCCCTTGAGGATTTGTACTATAACCCTGTACCACAATTTGCAAATCCTTTTTCAGTGTCAGCCATGTGGATGAGTCATAGCCATTGCTTGGCCAATTTGCTCTCTGTGAAAGTGGGGATGTTTTAAGAGTAGATGGCCTATACGAGGAGATGAGCAGGATGGGTTTCCCAGGGCAGTTCTGCATAGAACCTGAATGGGAGAATGTGACTGCAAAGCATCCTGGGAAAAGCCTTTCTGGCAGAACAAACTCAGTTATCAAGCAGGAAATGCAGAGACTAACAGAGTGAGTGGAATGTTGTGCATTATCAGGAAAATTATAATTTATAAGATTACTTGGAATTAACAGTTTTGGTGTACCTTCTTCCGGGCTTACTTCTATATGTAGATATAGCATATGGCAATCATTTTTTCATACTGATTAATGTTTTCTAATGACAAAACTTGCAACCAACCCAGTGCGGTCTCTGGAAAGAGTTCCCTTTGGAGTTGAGGGTCTGGGCTATGTAGTCCAGCAGGGGTGTGACCTTGGCCAAGGTGACTGTGAAGCCTAGTAGTAATGGGTGGATGCTGTCTGTGGACTGCACTCAAGCCTAATGAAGAGAATCAGTTGGTATCATGTAAGAGAATGTGGTTCCTAAACTTTCAGGCAAATGTAGCTAAATAATATTTATTAAAAACATGTATATTATATTCAGCTTTAAACCTTATTTGTTTTAATTAGAGATGTGCCAGATAGTTATGTCTGCTTTTACACACAGCCCTTAGAAAATAGTGATTTAAACACTGGCCATCCATTTCTCTGGGTCCTCCTCCTCTGCCAGACCCAGCTGGGTTGCCTTAGGATGCTCCTGTGCCTCTTACCAGCTCTACTCCATGGCCTGAAGAGCCTGGTTCCAAGTGCAGATGCTGGCAAGGTGCAGGACACAATGCTGAGGATGATGAAGATCTGTCTTTTGTCAACAGGAAGGTAGGTCCAGACTTGTTCAGAAGGATTACAGAGTCCCCAGGAGGAGGGCAGGATATACAGTCTGTGTCAGTACCACGTAGTGTAAGTCTCTTCAGACCTGGCTTTCGAAATCTCCCGTTGGCCACAATGAGCCTCAAAGCAGTCTTGAGTCAAGGAACAGACACACAAACTTGTCTCCTTAAAAGACGGATGTGACCATTTGCGTGATACATCACAGGAAGGCTTTTTGAGTATACAGGCTGGCTGGAAGTCAGTCTAGTACAGACGGTCTAAGGAAAAGAATCAAGCAAAGGGGCAGCCTGCAAAAAAGAGGGGCTAAGGATATCATCTATGGGTGCGGAGACACCCAAGAACACAGAAGCTCAAAGTCATTGCCACTGCCAGGACTTCAGAGGCCAGGAGTAGAAACAGACTTCCCAGGGCTGGTTACAAGGGGAGGCCAGAGGAGGCGCCCTCTGGTCTTGGAGAATGGCTCCAAAGCTGAAAGATGAAGAGAAGGGTTGAATCCTATGGAGTGTTCAGGACTCCTGATGTACGGAGGGCATCTTGGGAGAAGAAAAGAGTAGAAGCAGGATGAGTCAAGAAGGACTCTCAGTTGAGCTTAACTGCACTCAGACCTACAGAGTTCACCCTAACTTGAGACACAAGATTTTCAGGGAATCAAGGAGAGACCCAGCCTCAAGTTCTATGTAACTTCCCTGTCTCTGAACAACAGTGCTCTGGAGAGAAGGAAAGTCTGGGACATGGGATCCAGTACTTAAAGAGCATTGGGCCCAGGGTTAGGTTCTGGATGGGCCAATCTGGCATCCTTCTGCAGCCTCACTCTCCTCTTGTGCTTGTGGCTGGCAGAACCCACCCAGAGCCAGTCAGTAGGAATTTACTTTTCAATCATTCAAATTATAGCACAAAACTTAACCCAACTACCTGTAAATTGAGTTCAGGATAGGCTTTGTGTTTAGCCTCAACTCCATACTTCTGGAGAGAAGCCTCTATGGACAACACTCTGGGGAGGATCCAGAAATCATGCAGTACCAAAGCTGGCAGATAAAGTGGGTGAGGACACAGTGTCCTGTTTTATGCACCCACCTATTTGTTGGGAGGTACTTGACTGTGTTCACCTACATTTGGGTCACACATCACAGATGCTCACTCAGGACGGAGGCCCCCAGAGCTGTCTCATGAAGTACAAGCACATGGGATAAATTTGGCTGAGGTTGGGGGAGGACTTTGAGGTGGCTTCATGGCAATGAATCTTTTACTGTAATAAAAATTTTTAAACATAAACATCCACTTCATATTTGATTATACACCTCCATTTTCTTTTCCAAAAAGCTGTCACTTGACAGAAAAATCTCATTTTATGCACCCTTGAAGGTGAGAGACCTGGGGCCGATGAAAAGAAAAAGAAGAACCATATGTGGGTTCCCTGTGGGAAAACACTTCATTGTAGTTGTGGAAATCTTAAAATGCACTCAGCTGTCAGATGACATAGAGGCCATGCCTGGAGATGTGCAAGCTACATCGGGAGGTCATCACAGGCTTCACCTGTTCCATGGGGTGGGACTGGGTAGGGGTGTCTTTCTGGCTTCACTGTGCAAGGATGGACCGCTGTGCTAGCGTGGACTCCAACTTGAATGGAGAGTGGCTGCAGGAGGGGCTTGACATGGGGAAAAAAGGTCTGGAGCTTTGCTTTTAGATGACCAAATGAAAAGAGAAGGAGCACCTTACAGATATACTAAGGAGCAGAGCCAAGGGGAGAGAGAAATGTAATTGCCTGGAGAGTCCTGTCGTTCTCAGAGCAGGCCCACTAGTTACTTATTTAAGTCACTTGTCATATATGAGTATATATGACTGGCTATTTTAAAAAGTATAATAGATGGCTTTCAATAATTTTTAAGCTCTATACAAGGTTTGTTTCTGATATTTCTAAATTGTGAACTCTTATGGATTTGTTTGGTCTTGCTGGTGGAAAACTGATTGCCTAGACCAGTTTAGGCTGGGGACACACACAGGTTTAGCCTTCGGCTTGGATGAAGGCAGCCCTTCTGCAGCCTGGTCCTCCCTCCTCTCACATGGGTGATCCTGCTGTACAGGGCAGAGGCCTTGACTCCCTTGTATCCTGGGTTCTCACCCTAGACTCTGTGGTTACTTGACAGTGGCTTTGTGTACTGTGGGATGCTTTGGTTGCAAGTGAGAGGGAAGCTGTTCTTGGGGTAGTTCAGAGAAAGACGGCAGTCATGACTGCCTGGGAAGAGTCTAACACAAGGCAGGGCTTTATATTGGCTACTCATGAATATCCAGGTTCCACTGCCTCTGAACTCCCCTGCCCTGTGCCCCAGGCTCAGGCTGATGCCAAAGAAATAGTTCATGTCAGTCTTGTGAGTCACTCCCAGACACAGCCACAAAGAAGGAGGAGAGGAACTTTCTCTAGTTAGTGCAGATTCTTTTCCCTGAAGCAATGCACAATGGCCTCTCACAGCACTTGAGGAGGCATGGGCAAGGGGTACCCAGTTGCATGAGCTCAGTTTATTATCTTCACAGGGTGCCTAGGAAGGAGTGTGCTGTGGGAAGGAGTGCTGAGGACTGGGTGGAGTCACTCTCTTACTTCCCCTCTTACTTACAAGCCCCAAGGATACTTCCCTGCTTGAGAATTAAGGAACATATTACTTGCAGTGCAGTGTTTGGGGTTGGGACCCGGAAGGTCAAATAGCTGAGCACTGTTTCCTACTGTACTCTTTACTAGAATACATGAACTGCCTGGATTTCATCGAGTATATTACTTAAGCTCTCTGTGTCTCTCCCCATTTAAGAAGTGAAGTAATTGTATTTCCAGAAGTTGTTTTGTGGGTCCATGCAGCCATGAATCCACATGTGCTGGAGACAACAGAACAGTCCTGCTGTGCTGTCAAGTGCCAAAGACTGAGTTAATCACTCAATATCTTGGACTCCATTGTCAACTAACTTTTCAGTGCAACATTTCTTATTATTCTTCTCATGCAATAGGGCTGATATCACATTTTCTTCAGAGTACTTGGGGATTAAATTGTATGTATGCAAATTACATGAAGTTCATGCTCTATAGCTCCATATATAGTACAACTCTGTAATTCCAACGTGAAATCTGATGAGCCTACCAGAGAAAACTTTTTCTTCCTCTTTGTCAAGAACAGATTTCCCTCTTTGGACAAGTGGTAAAGTTGGAAAAAAATCAGCTTGAACCATCAAGCGACATACAGAGGGAGGGTTTACCCATTATGCCTGGCGATGCAGCATGGCTGTTTGGCTCATGTCAGGGTTTGAACTGCTCTTTTGCTAGCTGCCTGCTTCACAAAGTTACTTGTTAGCTTTGGGAGTGACTCAGTACGGAGAGTCTGTTGCAGGAACTGCTGAGGGTGGAGTGTGGCCCTTGGCATGCAGAAAGTCACCAACTGGACACTCACCTGCTTTTCAGACCCTACAAGGGAGTAAGCCTAGGGAGCCCATCCCTCCCAAAGACACCCTGGCACAGGCTTTCGAAGCTTTGCTACATTCAGGTTTAACTGTGAGTGGTAAAGAAATATTTTATCTTTTGTCAATCACCCCTGTTCTCTCCAACTCCAGCCTGAGCACAGCTGAACAGTTTCTGTAGGTTCATAGTTGTGTAGATATGGGGCTTTCCTTGCAGCTCTGGAGGTAGGCGGCTGCCCATCCCCTCACAATGCAGCTGGGAGACTCGTCCAGAATGGCCCGCCCGGTGACAGACTTCTGTGTTCCTGCAAGGCAGCCACACAAACTTCTATTTTCCCTCCACCCCTCTGCAAAGACAGATAATAAATTGCCACTCGAGATGGCAGGACAGCAAGGCATAGGCAGGGAGGATGCGTCCTGCTGTCCAGCTTGCTCCTGCTGCAGCCCAGCTCTGCAGACATCTGTGCAGGGAGCAGGCCGGCTGCAGATGCCTCGCTCTTCCCCGATAGTTCACTGCTCCTCAGCCCTCCCCAAATGTCACTTTCCAGTCCTTCCTGAGCCCTGTGTGACAGCTTCCTGTCAATGACTCCCCCACAAGTCTTTTTCTGACAAATATCAGATGTGCAACAGCTGGTCACCCTTCAAGGCTCACATGTCTCTGCCACTGCTTGCACAGATTTCTTTTTCCCTGTAATTTTTTTCCTATTTTCCCTCATCTGTTCGGTGGAGATCTTAGCAGTTCACATTCTCTTCCCCTGCTGGTTCTTACTACCCGCAGTTCCTGCTTTGTGGCACCTTTGGCACTTAGGAATCTTCCCATGAGGGAACGATAAGGGAAGAAAATAGATGCGCTGTGTCCTGGTGACATTTGTTTTACTGTTCACAGAACATTTGTACAGAGTTGTATCATAGATTCTCTCTGAGGGAAGCACCTGGTGCCAGGAGTTATTTTTATGAAAGACTGAACAGCTTCAAAATCAAATTAAAGTGTGCATATAGTTTAAAAACAAAGCATCCACACTCCTGTGGGATTTAAAAACTGAAAGCTGTCATCTCAAATCAACCTGGGCAACCACCTTCCTTCTCAAGAATCTAGCCTTGACTTCTGAGTGGGGGAGGTTAAATAAGCCTGTTTCTAACTGTGGGCCGGGGGGACTTCTACACTCTGGGCCACTCTAGTTCTATGTCCACAAGCCCAATCAACTGCAAACAAGGAGCCTGATCCACCACCTGTCCTGTAAATCAGCTCACTTTGGGAGTAAGGTGCTACACCTGAAGGAAGTCCTGACAGACTAGCAAAAAGGAATAGTGAACCTAGAAGAGTCCTAAATAAATGTGAGCAGATGAACAGTTTCCTTTGATATGGCTGTCAGTTCTAGATAGTAACAACAGGCTGGGGAGGTAGCTCAGTGGTCTAAGCACCTGCCTGGCAAGGGCAGGACCCCCAGTCTGATTCTCCGTATCCCCATGCTGTGCATCCCTGAAGCCACGTATGGTGGCGCATGCTTGAAATCCAGCACTGGGGAGGCTGAGACAGGAGGATCACAAGCCTGAACTATGTATTAAAACCCTGTATCAAATAAATAAATAAATATTAAAAACATGGTAACAACAAGGTTGGAGGAAATACATCCTTAAAAACTAAACAAAGGGCATGACTCAGCATTTCTAAGAAAAAAATTTAAGAAATTTAAATAGCTTTAAAATCTATAAATACATTCCATCTCATGTATTAGGGGAATGCAAATGAAGTGGAATAACTTCTTTCACTAAGTGAATAAACAATGAAAACCATAAAAAAGTCATTGTTGGCTAAAGAGTAAAAAGAGAGAGCAAACAATGCCAAAATTAAATTATATAATTGTGTAAAGAGAAATTTAATCAATCAAATTTTAAAGTATGCACATTCTAAACTTAGAAATTTCATTTATAGAAATTTTAACACACACAACACATTTTTGCAGACATAAAATATATTTATGAAGATGTTTATGAAGTTCGGCCTGATATTAAGACTGACAGCAATGTAAGTGTTGATGAATAAATAAAATGCGGTGCATACATCTTATGCAATAACTTACTGCTGCTAAAAGAGTGGGATTTTAAAAGCTGGTGTACTCATCCGCCCTGCACACGGTGTGCCTTCAGGTGTTCACAACAGCTTTGCAGGGGCTTTACTGTCACTCCCGCCTTACAAAGCTCAAGGCTGCAAAATCCTTTGTGGGTTAAAGCCTAAAATTCAGTTCAGGCAACCTGCCACTAGAATCTGTGCTTTTAATCACAAAATATGCTATCTCTGAAAAATATACCAGTCATTTATATTCTATGATATCATGAGCCCATTTGTATTAAATACATGTGTGCTTCTAGAACAGTAAACATTTTTGAAAACATAGAAATAGCTAGCAATAACAGGTATCTCCAATATTTAGTAATGTTGCATTTATAATCATAGCAAAATGTTGGAAACAATCCAACTCTGAAAATACTTAGGTTATGATATTTTCCATTATTGTAGCCAATGACATTTTTGCTTTGAAAAAGCTCAGAATAGTAAGGGAAATGTTTATATATTACCACTTGTCACAAAAACAACATATACAAGACATTGATGACTATATTATATTGAAAAGCATATAATAATCATTACAGTATTAAATGCATAAAATGTTAACAGTAGTCATTTAAGGGTAGCTCAATTAAAGACTTTCCATCTTTCTGACCTTCTATACTTTGAACATTTTGTATGTATTGCATTTATAGTAAAATATATTTTATATACAATCTAGTGGCACCCACCTTGCAGAAAGTGGATCTACAAGCTGAGGTTTAGCCTTGGGACAAGAACTACTAAAGAGCTTGAGCAGTGGAACTCAGTCCTCACAGCTTCCAGCTCCTAGGCCCTGCCTCAGTGACCCCACTGTGCAGGCCCAGGGCGCCTTGAGGACTCCATGCCTCTGCTCTAAAACTTCATGAGAATTCTTTAAGGCAGGCAGGGGCAGGAGAGGGGGTATGCCAGAGCAGACAGAGAGCCTTGCAGAATTCACGTGATACCAGGATGACATGTGTTGGGCAGCAGGGCTGGTCTAGAAGATCATGAGAACAAACTGAATACCACTGAGGATTGGAGATTGTTCTTCATGGCCCTTGCCAAAAGTTCTCAGACAGGTTCTGGCAGTAATTGTGCTTTCTTTGTAATGTTACTTCCTGGAGCAGCATATGGCTGTTTTGTTAAAACCACGCAGACACATGTCTGCTCAAATACATTAATGTTCTCATCTCAACTGGGTGATTTGGCAGGAATAACACACTCACCAGCCAATGTGTAGACTGACCCATCTAACCTGCACCAGAGGAGCGGAAGTGAAGCATCGTGTATTACACCAATAAGCAGCTAGAAGAACTCTGGTCCCATTTAAATATTCCCAGCAATATCTGTTGACTTTTACCTAGCATCTTGGTCACTTTAGTTGCATTAGAATTTGAAAGTTCAGGAGAGAAGCTGAGAAATGTTACACAATCTGGAGACATAGGCAAGAAACATCTTTCACTATGTCTGTCATAGCAAGCATTCTGCGCTTTAGCACCAATAGACATTTGGCTCAAAGGGTGAAATGCGGTGCACATGCGGGTACATGTGGAGACACGCATGCTCACTGCCTCCTGGCCTCCGATGGCCCCTCGTGCACTGGTGCATTATAGGAAAACACACAAAATGTTGTTTTATTCTGATTTTATTCTGTTTACCTGTTGAATTCCTTTCATATATGTTTGCCTAAGCAATATAAGGAATCTTCTACCCTTTATCCTGGGGACATCAAAGTCCTTGGTAGCCACTGTTGTTGGGATGCTTTTTCCATGTCACAGCGAGGTACTCATGCTCCACTCTGCATGCAAAGCACCCTCTAATGTAAGCTGAAAATAACCTGCACGCATAGTATTGAATTGAGAAGCATAAGGACACCTCAGGAAGAGTAGGAAGTTTGGGTTCAACCTCTGATATCATGGTCCACACAGAGGAACAAAATGACCGAGCAGGCTGCCAGTTGCTCAAATCTCGAGTTCAAGTTCTCACAGCTTTGCTCAGCAGTTCTGTCACTGCAGTTGTCACTTCAAGCTAAGTCTCTTTCCTAAGTGGTAAAGGAGGGCAATTAGGATGACATATGAGTGATTGTCACACTCCTGGAACATAGTAGAACTCATGGTCTGGGAGCCCACAGTGAGTGCTGTGCACTGAGAAGTGGGGTCAGGTGGGGCCAGTGAGCCTAGGAAGCTGGCAACCATGCTTAGGACCTCAGCCTGAAGAGCTGACGCCCAAAACTGCTTACGATGCACAGGAAGGGTGATCCTGAGCTCAAGTGGAAGTTGCTGCAAAGGTTTCTTGTTGTTGTTTTGTGGAGAACATTTTAGATGTATCTAATATGCACAACACTTTCTTAGGCATCATAGACTTCAAGGAAATCAGTTAACCAGAGAATCTAACGTTATCTGAAATTCAATTCTACCAAAATTGCAAATTCTGCATCCCATTAATAATTTTGTTATGAACTAGGATATTATTTCCCAGTAAATTTAGAATCACATTTTAAAATTAGCCTTTATTGTATTTCAGTGTTTGCAAAAACCCTGCTCTCCTCTGTCTCTGGCCTTTCCTTTCTTTCTACCCTCATCAGCCTCTGGGCTACTCACAGCTTCCTATCTTCTGTGAGTTAAGACTAAACCTTTGGTTGCTGTGGTAGTGTGATTCTAAAACATAGAATGTTTACTATGTACTTTACTCTGTCACTATCATTTTCCTGGGAGTAACCGAAAACTGAGGATCAGTGTGGAACATTTAGAAAGTGCTCATGTGTTATTAAGGTGCTTAAGTCACCTTTCATTTCTTATTAATTCTCTAGACTGAAGAATAAGCTTCCAGAACACCTGTAACTACTGAAGAAACAGTTGCTGAGCCCCAGTAAATTGAGCTCCATTTGCCAGAACCAAGCAGAAAAGTAAACTTATGGGAGGGAACATTTGGAGTTGAATTCTCATGAACTTTAATTAAAATACCAGCTTAGTTTTTGGAATTTCCTTTTACTCTGAGAATCTATGATTGATTCATGTTGTCCAATTTGGGGAACATTTTGTATTATAGCTACTGCATTAGGGAATTTTTTCTGCTGTCATTTGGACATATTATGCAGTCTCTGGTGTGCTGTGGTGGATACTGTACTTCTGTATAGTTTGAAATGGGGTTCAGTAGAGAAAATGAATTTCCAGTTCAGCATACAGTGTGGTCTTTACCACTTGTAACTAAAATAAGCTCTACTGACCCTTAACCCTGAGGAAAATCCCCAGGAAAGAGGCAGCGAGGGGCTATACAGATTGAAGGTAGAGTGCTTTTGTTTTTGTGTATTTGGTACAGGGTCTCACTATGCAGCTCAGATTCGTAGTGATCCTCCTATTTTCAGCCTCTCTAGCACTGGGATTACAGGTGTGCCCTACCACACCCAGACTCAGTATCCAGCTCAGTGTGCCCAGGGGCAGGGCTGGCACAGTGTGTGGGTCCAGGAATCAAACCCCAGTGGAGCTTGCCTACACAGGCTCTTAGTCTGCTGAACTGTTTCACTAGCCTAAGAACATTGATCACACAAATGATCATGTAAAGGAGGTCCCTAGAGAAAACCATAATGATCATGCTTCCCTGGGGATGAGAGTTGAGTTAACCTCTCCTCCTAGGAGCAGAGGTGGCTTTCGGCGGGAGGGCCCTTCTGACAGCTTTGTTGTCCCATTAAGCTGAATACTTTTGCCCTCAAGTGAGATACTGCAAGTCCCCTTGGACTTAAGTGTTAACTCAAATGTGTGGAGAAAATTCAGAAATTACAGAAAAATACTTTCCTTTTTCTTAATTCCTTCTTCAGCCCATGAATAGAAGTTTGATATATAGCCGTCCACTGTGGTCAGCCCCACCTCTCAGTTTTTGCTCAAATATGAACTATCATCCACTTTAGCTTTTTCCTTGAGGATATTTTGCTTACCAAACACAATGTATGTGCAGAAGAGTATAGAGTTTAATATTTGGATTTCTTTTCTTAGTACCAGGAATTGAACTTAGGACCTTGCACTTGCCAGGCTTGTGCCTCTATATTCTCAGTCCTTCAGAAGAGCATACAATTTAAAAGAATTTAAAACTCCATTTTCCCCTCAAAACACCAGCTATAGTCTTTCCAGAGCACTTCAACACATACCAAAGTACTTCATACATATAAAACCAACATGCCTGGGCCTCACCAAAGGCTCCTCCATTCCAGACCCTTGTCAGATATCTTCTACTTGAGTGACTGTGACAGATGTTAGCTCTAGGAGAGTTAATTTCTGAAGTGAGATGATGACACAAGCTGGATGTCATCCGAGAGTGTGGCTCAGATTGGGCACATGACATGCCTACTGCAGAGATGAGGACACTGAGGACAAGGTGGCCCAGTGCCTCACTTGGGGCTCACATGCCTGGTGCGGGGCCAGAACCCATGACGCCAAGAACCTGTTCTTTTCAGCCCTTCCACATTGCCCTCATCACTTCTGCACCTTTCTGTGGGATTGGTACACAGTCTGGGAGCCAAAATAGTGATCCTGCTGTTGAAAGCTGGCTCAACTGCCAGGGCGGCAGGGTGCACTCCAGGCAGGCCAAGCAGTGAGCTGAGCTTGAGGCTCTTCCTGCCTCTGATAGTCCTTGTACTCAAGGGTCTGCTGTCCTGCTTTCCAGCAAAGCATCGCAGGGCTGACATATTCATGAGAAGCTGTTGTTTCTTCAAAGGAGAAGTACTTTTCAGGGCCAGCAACCCAAGCACTGGAATGTCTGTCTCCTAACCTCACGCTAAAGCACCTGTTGGTGGGGAGCAGGGAACAGTTGGTGGTGAACTACAAGTGTGAAGATTGAAGGTAACTAGGTCTTACTACAGCGCGCCAGAAAACGTTATCTCCCTACTGTGGATGGAGGAGCAGAAGCCTCATGTCTGCAAAGATGAACATTTGTTTGGGAAATTGATGTTGATATATAGCAGCATATGGTCTTTTTCATCATGGATTTATGTACAGGAGGCAAGCTTCATGCTCACAGTTAGAGGCATCAGAGATAGAGCCACGTGTAGTGACCCAGCGAGGGGCTGCAACAAGAAGCACTGTCACACACACACACACACACACACACACACACACACACACACACACACACACACTTGCATTCTTGCCCAAAGAGAAGATTCCAGGATGCCACATAAAGAGTTTGATCTTTAGAATTATCAAAGGAACAGGAATGGTGAGATCCACCCAGTGTGGACTCCACATCTCCATAATATGACAGAACTTTGAGCAGAGTGACCCAGCCCTGCCACCAGGAAGGCAAGAAGACATTACAAGTGCTGGCTAAAAGATAGAAAATAGTTTATACTGTTTGAAAACACATAAAGCGGGATCTAGAAGACCCCTGGAGAAGCAAACCCATCAATGCTTGTGATTAATGTGGCTTGGGTTTTGGGTATTACTTTCCTGGTTTTCTGTGGTGGAGATTATATTTTATTTATTGATTTTTTCATTTACTCTTCTAGCCTATTCAATATTTGTTCTCCTTTGGTTTTCTATTTTATGCCATTCATTTGAAAAATACTGATAATTCAGAGAAAATTAGATTATATTTTAGATGCAACTAGGCTTGAATTCCATTTGCACCCCAGTTCCTTCAGTAGGATCTGTAAGTAATTTCTGAACTCAGAATCTCACGTATATCATCCATGAGAGGAATTGAATTATGGTCTGCCCTGATCATAGGGACAGATGAATAGAAGTACAATGACATATGCAGAGATCTCTAAAGTGCACAAAGGGAGGAAAGGATAAAGGAGAAGGGACTGAGGAGAGATAGAGGAAGGGAAGGAAGGAAGGAGGGAGGGAGCAAGAAAGAGAAGGAGGGAAGGAGGGAGAGAGTGAGGAAAGGAGGGAGGGAGAGTGTAGATTATAATTGTCCCACTGGAAATATTTTCTTCAAATCTTGCAAAGAAGCCTACTTAGAGAAACACACAGGAAACAGTCTGAAAGCTCAGCATGGACAACGGAAATGATGAAGCAGGCTTTCTCTCTTGCTTCACCCTGCCAACACTCCGTGGCTCCTGGCTCTGTGTCCTCCACTCTCTGCTCTCCATACTGCACCCCATGTCTTTCTCATGGATCATACTGAGCAGGACTTGTCCATCAGCTGGTGGCAGACTCTCTTCTTCCTTCACAGCTCAACTCTGCTCTACACAGCCCAGCTCAGCTGTGGTCTGAGGAGCTATCAGCTCTCCACACACTTGCGTGCAAACTACCCAAGATGTAAGTAGGACACTGTCCTCTGCTCTGCACTGTGTTAGCGGAGGACACACTGGATGTGACAGCTCTTAGGTTCACTGTTGTCTTTGCTGGACAGCAGGTACCTGAAGATACAGGCTGGGTCTGTCTTCTTTATGCTGATTTTCCTCTAGCTAAGCACAGTGCCTGTTACAAAGGAAACAATAAGCCTAAAGGCTCAAGGCACCGAGATTAGGGTGCATGTCCAGGGTTAATTTGCCTCATCCTCTGCCAACACATTGGCCTTTGCTGCATCACTCTGCCCTGTGCTTTTAAGAGAGAAAGCAACTTCTGCCAAAAGGAAGAGGACTGAGAGGTGGAGAGGAATAAGAGGCAAGGAGAGGAAGGGTGTGAAGAAAGAAGGACGGTGGCTATGTACATGTACCAGCACCCCAGGGGAGTACCCTGCAAACTTGGACTACTGAAAAATAATAAAATATCACAAGTGAGTAAAAGAATAATGACAATAATAGGGTTGTAACTGAGACGATCCTATGAGTTAGTACATGCAAGTACTTAGGATAGTTCCTTGGACACAGGAAGTGTCAGAGAAGGCTAACAGCCCCCTCAATTCAATGATCATAATAGTGGGGCAGGAGGGGCCACTGAAAGCATTTGAAGAGATGAGGGCCACAGCTGTCACAGAAGTGGCACCAACAAAGTCTGTTTTTCTTTTACAAATCTGTCAGACCTCTATGATATCTACAAGGTGAATCATTCTTGCTTTATTATCAATTTTTCTTGTCAACAATGATAACACGGGGTTTACCAGGATTTATATTCTGGCATGAATTCTTAAGATGGAATGGATGAAATTACAGTTTTACCCCTAATTTCTGACAGTACTAAGGAATACATTCACACCATAACTCTGTTTTCTCTATCTACTGACTTTTCATTCTTCAATAGCTGTCTTGCCCTGAGGTGAGCACGTTGTGTGGCACTCAGCATTTCCTGAAGACACTAAAGAGTGGCATAGGGCACGTGATTTGTTGGGTTATTGCTGTTCATAAATTTCACTGCTAGAGAAATATTGGCAGATTGCAATGGGAAAATAATTTGAGATGATTCTTACTCCAGCTTTTCTAGATGCTTGAGGTGGGAGGCTATTTTGGGGCAGTGTGTGCCAGTTTCTTATTGGCGGTGAGGACAGGCACATGTCTGCTATGTGCCATGCGGGCTGCACGGTATGTTGATGACGTGGGGTGTGCTGTGCAGCGGTGCCTGGGAAGATCGTCATTTCCTCCTCTGTGGTGGGTCACCCGCAAAACAGGGCACACTTGCACATTTTGCTGTCTCACACCATCATGAGGAAGTAGGATGATTAGCAGACAGCTGTAAGTATCTTGGTGGGAAAAACTCTTCTCTGTTACTGAGAATACTTGAGAAGTTTTCATGTTAAGGACATCAGCTCTGAGGTAGAAAATAAATGTGAATAGTAGAAAACATTTTGCAGGGCATTAAAAATTTAGCTGCAATTTTAGCCCTTGGTGAGTTTGTAGACCTATGGGCCAAAGAGAATCTGGGAACTTGGTGGAGATAGCTTCACTACCAGTCATACAGGTATGAACTAAAACTTGAATATGATACATTTTAGATTGTACATGCATTATGACCTTGCTCCTCTTTATCTTAAGAGAGACTTGCTTAGATATATGCACTGGTTGGCTGGCTGTGGCTGTCACTGTGCATCACTCAGAGTGCATGGTCCCAGCACCATGGAGCTGGGGTTGATTCTTGGCAGATCAAATGGAAGCACCCCTTTCTGGCTGGCATGAACGCAGGGCCTGCTCTCCATCAAGGTCATGCTGCTCTAGGAGAGGGGTGCTCATCTTTCCCAGTGGTTCTAAGAGCCTCTCAATAGAGAGATCACAGAGTCAGAGCTGTGTGAGCAGTGATCCTTTAGAAAGCAAAACGCTTGGGTTCAGTTGGCGACAAATGGCACAGGAAAGAAGTGACATTCTTCAACCTCTAACCTCATTCTAAATTTTCATGTTTTCATCAAATATTTTGTGTGAAAAAATTTTTGAGAAAATACAAGGAAATGGCAAACGCAAGAGATTAGCAAATGGGGAACCTTTACTTGTTGGACTTTGCTTTACTATTACCTTTGCTCATTTCTTTGGTTAAGCCATTGAAAACTCTCTCCCACCCCCTTTGCAAATGTGATAATAAATTTCCTACCCTAGGTAATTCATATAGTTTTTGCAATGACAACTTTAATTGAATTTAACAAATATATTTTGCTGTTCCTGGGAGCCAGGAAATGTACTTTTTAATTATTTTTCTTTTTTCTTTTGAGATGTTTGTTTTTTGCAGTACCAGGCATTGAACTCAGGACCTTATGCTTGCTAGGCAAGGGCTTATTCTACTGAGCTATCTCCCTGGCTCTTTTTTTGTCTTTTGAGACAGGATTTCACTATGCAGTTCAGGCTGGCCTCCAATTCACAATGATCCTCCTGCTTCATCCTCCTGAATGCTGAGATTATAGTTCCAGCAGGAACTATTTTTTTACTCATGTTTTATTTTTATATTAAAAAAGGGTTTCATAGTACTAGAAATTGAATCTAGAGCCTTCAAATTGAGCTAGTCCCGAGCCTTATCTATGTATCTATCATCTATCTATATATTAAATTTTGAGGCATGCTTTTGCTAAGTCCCTAAGTAATTCAGGCTGGACTGAAACTTGCAGTCCTCCTTTCTCAGCCTCTCAGAGTCCTAGGATTACAGGTTGAACTATGATCTTAGCTTAAAAAATAATTCTTAAGCGTGCTCCATTTGTTAGCTGGTGTCTTGGATTCTGCAGCATTATTGTGGCAGCTACAAGCTAGCACGAATGCTGATGTGCTCAGTACTGTGCAAGAAAGGTAAGAGCATTACTACAGGTACACAAGAAAGGGTGTGGCTTATCCTACCGGGTGCAGTGAAGGAACGTGTTTAAGTGGTTTCACAGCAAGAACAAACTTCTGCATGTTAGCAAATGGTTACCAAAACAAAAAGTAGATACAAAGACAGTCAGTGAAGGACTGGCCAGATAGCTCAGCAGGTTAAAGCACCTGCTTAGGCAGATGCAGGGACCAGGGTTCATCCCCTATGTGCTGTGCTGCCCCCCTCACCCCTGGCCTGCTGAGAAAGCTATTGACACGGCATGGTAGCGTGTTTCTGTAATCCAAGTGCTTGGGAGACTGAGAACAGAAGAATCACTATGAGTCAGATCTGTGTTTTGAGACCCTATACGAGATATTTTAAAAAAAGACAATCAGTAAAAATTGAAATCATGACTACTCCTGCCACATCCTTGTGCCATCCTTATAGTGGCTCCTCAAAATGTTGCAAACTGACTACAAATTGATCCTAAGCAACTGTCAGGAATGTGGGGGGGAAAGCCAGTTGCTGTGACTACTTCTGCCTGTCATGGCAGAGCGCCACGTGGGATCCCTATTTCGGAGCCTGTTGCATCAGACGCTGCACTGCCCACTGCTTGCCTCTCATCAAGGGGCCACTGCTTTCCCTGCTGCTTCCTTGGTGAGGCACCAGCCATACACACTGGCTCCGAGTAAGTGTCATGGCACAGGTTGGCATCTCTTTACTAGGAAGACCAAACCATAGCAATGTTATTATTGCACTTACATAAATAATACTGGACGCTATGTAAATTGAAGTGCACTATCTGATGGTTTAGAGTTAATCAGTAGTTTGATTCCAAAATTGATATGGATTCCTAACAGCTACATGCATGGAACTATGGCCTAAGACCCCGAATGTATATGAACACATATGTACACACTCTTGTCCACACACGTATTTGCAGCAACATCATGTGCATTAGCTATTTATTCTATGGTTGATTTTTGTGCAAAGATACCCCATTCTCTCAGAGAGGCCATTCACAGAAGAGAGACTGCCCATGTCTTGTAACATGATCACACCCACTTGCCAAACACTCTTGGAGAGCTCATCAGGTTTTTCTCCTTTCTATATATTTTGTTTGTTTGAATGTATTGGGAGAAGTCAGTCTCTCATCATGCCTTTCCTTTGCCAGAGGCCATTTACCTCAGGGAGCAGGCCATATTTTCTTTGAAATAATATCTTTCTTAATATGTAATTATACATTTTAAAAAGTAGAGTTTAGCAATGTTCATTATATTAGAAGTCACACAACTATCAATAGTGACTTCAAAACATTGTGTAATTACCCCCAAATAAAATCATATACCCACTACTTACACCATTTCTTTCCCCTTCCCTACAGCCCTGGCAATCACTAACCTTCTTCTTATTCCACATAAAGGAAGTGATCCAAGAATGCCATTCTTTAGTAAAAACAACTAATGTTGACACAAGTAGAGTACTCAAAAAGCCAAGATTTCATATATGCATGAAAGGAGAACAAGAGAGCAAGACAGGCTCTTAAGAGCACTTTCATCCCTAGTTTCAGTGGTTCTGAAGCCCCTTTGGCCTCTGTTTCCTACTTGGTCTGGTTGTTTGAGTTCTTTCTGATTGATCTGAAAAATGGTTTGTCCTTTCAGTGTGTTTTGTAGACCCACCTACTATCCAGGGGAGAATGCTGGTCAATACGACTTAAAGCTTAGTCTAATTCAGTAATGTGAAGTATTACCTTAGCTACAACTCAGAGTCTATAGAAGAACATGTAATTCCTCATATATATGAATCTTCTGGGGTTCAGTGGATATAAGGTAGGCTTTAACATCAGATTACCATATATTTAAATCCAAGATTAGTCACCAAACAGTTACATCTTGTTGTCCTACTCACAACTGTTTTTCAAGCTGATTTTCTTCCTTGAGTTTTTTGAAATATTAAGCTAATAGATTAGAAGAATCTAATACAACATCTGTAATAGGTGATAAATGTCATTATGAATGTAACAGAGAATAGTATTTCTCCTTCAGTAGTATAGAATTGTCATTGAAATGTGACTTCCCCATCAGGAACAAGACTCACACTGTCCCTGAGGCACTGGCCCTCTAGCGCTGTGAGCTCACTAGGACAAGGTGAATGGAAGGGATGTGTGCTACTCAAGGTCAGCATTTTAAAGAAACAGATGTTTGATCTCTCACTCACTTGCACTCGTGCTCTCTCACTCTCACTCTGGCTCTCGCTGTCTCACTCTCTCTCTCTCTCCTTTCTTTCTATAGCTCCAAAGTCCTTTGGAATGGCAGAGCCACAAAACCACTAAGGTTGGGCCCATTACTTTGTTCTAAGAAGCAATTTGTATACATAAAAGGAATAGAGCAAGGGATCCTTACATAAGGAAGCTTGCCCCAGTAGCCTTCTAGGAGACAAACCACTGGAGTTTGGGATGTGTTGGATATATTAGCACACTTCTAACTATGAGAACATACTAGGAGCTTTTGTTCTTGAATCTCATGGTGAAAATTGAATTTGTGATGGCTTGGGTTTGTTTCTTCATGAAATATCAAATCTAATTCATTTGAATCCAATACCATTTATGCTTTTTCATTAGCATATTTTCCAGGAAGATCAATGAAATAAAACTGTAAAATTCATGAAGCTATTCCATGGACCTTGAATTAATTTTTGTACTTTCATTCAACATTCACTCAACAAATATTTATTGAACAACTTTGTCAGCAAAGGTGGACTAGGGAAGATATATTTTTAAAAAGCACCTAGAAATACAACACTGGGTAATTGGAAGGTAGTGCTCAAGGCAAACTGTAGATCATAGGTTTATTAGAACAGCCTTCAGGAAAACCTGCTGACTTTTCAAAGCATGTTTGATTATTGTGTGCACTGTTAAGTCCTTAGTAGCTATTTATCAGATATAATACATTTGATTTCTAATAATGTTTTTCCCTCCAATATATAAAACCTATGGGAACCCAGTGCCAGGGAATTTCCAAGCACCACAAATGATGTGGTTGTTAAGGAAACATGGAATTTCCCCATAGTGTGATTTTATAGGGAAAAAAATGAGTCTGGAATCGTGACGAGCTAGGTTTAAACCCTGTTTCCAATATTTCTGGGATTCTTTCTTTATCTGTCAATTGGGAAATTTAATATTGATTTCATAGGCTTCAGAAGGCATTTTAATTCATTATGGCTGAATTTAGCCTTAGAAATGCTCAATAAAGGGGGAAGGTGTGATTGTTGTCCAAAGGAATCCAATTTAAGTCACTAAGCAGATCCTCTGACAGTGCCTTGACTCAAGAATCACAGTGAGACCTGACTTCTCTCCCTTGTCCAAATGACAAGTAGTTCTCTTGTGACCACCTTTCACTTCAGTACATTCATGTCTATAGGGGTGCACATATATGTATACATGCAAGCTCATACCTAAACACATAAGCACATGCACATATAAACATATTCATAGACAGGAACACATGTATGCACATTTTCTGCAAATATGGTTATCCGCAAAACTAGTTCCAGAGGAAAATGGAACTTCATTTCCCTAATTACTAGAGTGCAATAGCATGGCACTGCAGATTAGGTCATTTAACTTCTGATCTCCTTAATAATGCTCTGAAGTAGGTTGTACATGTTCATGAGTAAAGCAATACATACCCTCTAGATGTGTTGTGGAATAACAGACAATGTGGAAACCATACAGGCTGGTTCTTGACATTTCAGTACGATGTCCCTGAAGCATTCATCATCCAGCGATGTCTGTGGAACTGTCAGCCAGAGAGTGGAGGGCTCGGGTTCAGAGCATGCCACTGCAGTGCTTGCATCCATAAACTGGGACACTAGGTCTGACATGTAGAAATTACTGTGAACTTGAGGTCATCATGTGTGACATTGAGGAATTACCCATGCTACCTGAGTTTCTCATTAGTAAAATGAGTGGGTAGTATGTCACTGGGTCTCCAAGGAAGTGCATTAGGTAGAGGACTTCCTTGGAGACCCAGTGACATACAGATCCGAAGCACTACCTAAGTCTTAGATTTCATGACTATTCATTTTCCACCAGTTCGTGAATCATGAACAGCAAATTGTTACAGTCACTTCTAGGTTGCACAGCACCTGAATGCCCATAGCAAAATATCAATGGATTATTGGTACTTTCTACAATTGTGTCTACATGGCAGATGTAGCATTACATTATATACGTGCCAAGAACCACATACATGTTGTCAACCAGTGTCCTACAGACTCCCATATGACAAGATTTTTCTAACTTCGGCAAAGTTATAATTTTTATTTAAGGAACTATTGGGTAAGCCTGGTCTTGCCCTTTGGACTGAGTGAAGGAAATCTTCACATAGTTTTTTTTTTTCTTTTTGTTCTTTTTGTGTGTGTATGTGGCTTTTTGAGACAGGATCTTGATATGTTGTTCAGGGTAGTCTTGAGTTCATTTTGTAGCCCAGGCTGGTCTTGAACTCTCAATGACCCTCCTGGCTCAGCCTCCCAATTTACAGGTATGAACCACCATGCCTGGTTATATCACTGTTTCAAGAAAATCCTACTTTCATCTCTTTCCAGAAGCTTCCTAGGGATGCATCTCTCAGACCCTGAATGTGGTATGAATTACTATGTTGCCATCACCATTAGCACTAACTGAAAAATAAATCAAGAGAGAATTGTCACAGTGCCCTTTTTGGGTATTTTTTTTATTTTTATTTTTGGCCATTTTGCATGCTTCTACCTGGTAATCTGAATAACTAATCTGAAGACAACAATGTGCATTACAACGACTATTGTTGAATGATCATTTTGCTTAGTGAAATTCTAAATCATTTCTAATTTTTCTATTTTTTATTCTCTTAAAAAAAAACCTGGTATGAGTCTCTCAACCTATAAAATAAAGATCACACTCTAGTTCTAAATAAAATAAATAAATAATATATTTTTATGCATTTTAATGAGAAAAAGATAAAATAGCAATAAAACAATTTCAAAATAGGTTAGTGGGACAGTTACAATAATTAATACATTGTGTATTTTTGTCTTCATAGTAATTATTAAGAGAAAAAGATGCAGACATGATATCTTGGCTAAACAATATTAGCACAAATCTTTCTTCTGAATGAACTAAGAGAAACTGTATATCTATCCTATCTTATTTATACATATATTTCTTCACAACAAAACATCATTTTATTTATACTTTTGCAAACAGTGACATGTGACACAAGGTTTGCTAGTATCTAATAGCTCACTTTAAGCAGACAGGATGTTTATCTCAGGGCTGACGTAGCTTGTTTGCTTTAGGCACTGAAGTTTAGTCCAGTATTCACACAGTTGATCAATTTCCTATGTTCCATGGCTCCCAACATATGCCTTTTTGTTTTGTTTTGCCAGAGATGTGTGTTCCACTGCAGTAGAGAAGCTGTACTTGGAGAAGTCTTTAAAGGACGTTTGCATGTGCCATGCCAGTTCACCGATTATAGGTACTTGTCATCTGCCCTGCTCGAGACCCCTCTAGACATAGGCCAGGCCTAGCATGTGTGTATGGGAGAGCTTCCACTCTACTGTACCTGCTGGATCCCTCTGGACCCAGCCCAGGCCCGACATACAGGCCTGGTGTGAAACTCTGTAGAAGAAGTCCATGCAGAGAGGCTAGGGTCCAGAACCATCCAGCTTTTCAGAAGCAGAACATCTTTCCATAGGGGTAGAGGTGGTTCACTTCCACAGGCTGCAGCAGGAAGAAACTGAACGCAACAGCCAGATTAAAGCCAGGCACATCAGGATGAATTCAAACTTTGTAGAACTAGACCCAGTAAGTAAGCTGAGGCACTTTGTTAGACCCAAATCTATAAGAGTATCCTCCCTCTTTCTCTCTTGACTGAGAGATGGGGAAAAAGGTAACTGAGGTGAACTAGTCTGCCTGGGAGACTCCAGGTGCATCAAGGGGAGGTGATCAGCTAGAACTTAGGGGAACTAACTTAAATACAAATTCCCAACTTAATATCTGCTCACCTATACAGACATAGTGCTTGTTCTTGTTGTCTACAGTACAAACCCATTAGTTACAAAAGTTTGTGAACTGCTAAATAATACTACCCATTATTAGTGTTCCTAATTTTAGTTCTGTAAATACAAAACTATAACTTCCTTAACCATATAATCTCTCTTAGATAAGAATTTCAATAGGTGGTAAGGGTATAACTGCACCAAAGCTCTACACCAAAGGGCAGAGGACAGAGCTATAAAAAATGACAAAGGAGTAAAATGCAATCTTAGGCCCCCAAGCTCCCAGAACAAATGTAGGAAACACTAGCACAGAAGAAATTGGGAATCACACAGCTGAAATATCTGAATTAATAGAGTCTAAAGAAAAGAAATAACTGCAGAAAGGTATAGAGGAAATAAGATCAGAAACAAGAAGAGAAATCTATGAATTAGTAGCATCTGAAGTAAAGAATCAAATGCAGAAACATATAGAGGAAATCAGAACATAAATAACCTCTGAAGTACAAAACTGACAACTATAATGAAAGAATTAATAATTACTTTTAAAGGAGATACTGGTAAAAATTAGATGAGTATAGAAAAATGATGGAAGCCTTGAATGAACAATATAGGGAAGAAATAGATCACATGAATCAGAGTCAAAGAGATATACAGGAGTTAAAATCTGAATCACAAGCTTGCGAAAGCAATTGAATGAAAGTAAAGTTAGAGATTCAGATTTTGGAGACATCATCACAGCTAGTGAAAAGGTAAGAAAAGATTTCTTAAAAACAACTAGGATGCAGGAAAAAATAAGTCATCATCTGCAAGATGAAGCAAAGAGGAACAACATGAGACTAATAGGCACCAATGAAAAGGAGAGAATACAAATTATATAAAAAGATGTGGTCAGTGAAGTCCCCTCAGGGTTTATCTTGTAGTCCTGTACATTATTCTGTAGATCCTTTGTCTGTGTCATCCATGTGGATGAGTCACGGCCAATGCTTGACCAGTTTACTCTCTGTGAGAGCCTGAGAGAAAGTTTTCTCTTCATGTGACTCTCCCCAGGCACACTATAGAACTTCGATCTCTTTCCTCTGTGGCTCCATAATCTCCTTGTTCAGAAAATTTGGAGCTCACCTGAGTTTTATGATGTTGCTGTACAGGTTCTTCTATGTCCTGAGTCTTCGCTGACCTTGAAAGGCAAAACAGTATGAAAACAGTTTGCAATGTATTAATTTATCAAATCTGTCTTATTAAGGTGTCTTAAACCTGTATGATTGATATTTGTACTTCAATAAAATAAAAAATTAATTTAAAAAAAGTAAATGATTAGGTCTTTGGCAGGTGGTAAGAGGTTTAAGAGACTGGGGGAATACTGGTGAAATGAATTAATATGTGTCATATACATATACCTCATACTGGTAATGAGGGAAAACACTATATGTTGCAAACATCAACTAAAGTAATAATTATAACAATGATAATGAAAATGAAAAATGGAGACCTCAAGCAGGTCAGTAATGGGAAATAAAAACCAATAAAGGCATTTTATGTATAAAAAAATCATATAAAAATAGTATGGGCAGAAGTAATGGCAGAAAATTTCCCAAATACGGGGAAACAATCTGACATTCAGGCAATCAAAGCAGGTAGAACTCCAAATAACATTAACCCAATTAAAAACACACCAAGACATATAATAGTCAAGATCCCAGAATTCCAGCACAAAAACAATATACTGAAAAAGGCTACAGAAAAGAAACAGATCACATTAAAAGAAAAACCCATCAGAATTACAGCTGACTTCTCTTCACAAACCATGAAATCAAGACCATGGAACAGAGTACTTCAAGTCTTGTCTGAAATCAAATTCCAGCCCAGAGTACTATACCTTGAAAAATTCCCTTTGAAGTTTGATAGAGATGTGAACTACATGACAAAAAACAACTAAAGAATTTCATGATGACAAAGCCAAGCATATACAGACTACTAAAAGATATTCTTGACGTGGACCAAAATGACCACAACTCCACAAATGAGAAGAGAAAGAACCCACGAAGTAGGACAAAAAATTAAACACACAAGAAAAAAGTATACACAACAGGTAAATAAAATGTCAATCGTAAGTCAAAGCATCTCAATTGTAATCATCAATGTAAATGGACTCAATTCACCAATTAAAAGAAATAGACTAGCAGAATGTATTAGGAAGTAAAATCCAACAATGTGCTGAATACAAGAAACGTACTTAACTGTTAAAGAAATTCATAGGCTGAAAGTCAAAGGGAGGAAATCAGAACTACGTGGTAGAGTACCTCAGGAAAAAGCAGGGGTAGAAATACTGTCTCAGACAGTCTCAACTTCCAACCAAGAATGATCAAACGAAATGGCCACTACATACTGGTAAGGGGAAAAATTGAAGAGGAAGAGGAAACACTCATAAATATGTAGGCACCGAACACAGGAACAGCCAAATGCATAAGACAAATCTTAGTGGGTGCAAAAAATCTAATATCCGATATCATAATCTTAACAAGATTAACATCTTAACATCTCTTTATACAAAAAACATAGGTCAAGCAGACAAAAAATTAGCAAAGAAGTAGCATAACTGAACCAGAGCTTGGACCAAATGGACTTAGTGGACATGTATAGACTGTTCCACCCAACCACCTCTGAATACACACTTTTTCTCAGTTGCACATGGACATGTTCTCAATGTTGGTAGTACTTTGACCATGATTCCATTAAATTTGTGTAACAATTTTGGGAGTATGGCCATTTTTACAATTTTGGTTCTTCCTATACAGGAACAGGAAATATCGTTCCATTTTCTGAAATCCTCTACAATCTTTTTTTTCAGAATACTGAAATTTTCATTGAATTGGTCCTTTATTTTTAAATTAGATTAACTACTAAAATTTCATTTTCCAGGGTGCTATTGTAAAAAGGTATTATTTCTCTAATTTCCTACTCAGTGTGTTTGTTACCTGTGCAGAGGAATGCTATTGACTATTTGATATTGACTTTGAAATATGCTATGCTACTGAATTTGTGTACTAATTTTAGTAGCTTCTTGGTGAAGTATTTTGTGTCTTCCAGGTAGACTATCACATCAACTGAAAATTATGATAGTTTAACTTCTTCTTTACCTATTTTTATTCTTTTTATTTTTGTCTCTTGTCTAATGGTTCTAGCTAATGGTTCCTGAATTATATTGAATAGGAGTGGTGATAGACGACATCCTTGTCTTGTACCACATCTGAGAATAAAAGATGTCAGTTTTTTCCCTTTTGAATTATGTTAGCCATTGGGTTGTGACAGATGCCTTTTATCAGATTGAGGTAGAGGCCATCTATTTCAATTTTCTATAGGGCTTTGCCAGGGAAGCGCTTATTCCACTGAGCCATCTCCCCAGCCCCTATAGGACTTTGAACATGAATGAGTATTGGACTTTGTCAAAAGCCTTTTCTGCATCAGATGAGATGATGAGGTGGGTTTTGGATTTGGTGCTATTGATATACTGTATTACATTTATAGATTTGCATATATTGAACCATCCTAGTATCCCTGGGATGAATCTTATCCAGTTATGGTGTATAATCTTCCTTTTTCTAATTTTTATTTTTATTTTATTGAAGTACAAATATCAATGAGACAGTTTTAAGATAACTTGAATAGATAAATTTGATCAATTAATATATTGCAAACTGTTTTCATAATGTTTTGGTATCAGAGAAGGTACATACATGATATTATACTTACAGACATTATTATAGCATATATTTCTTATCAGTAAATTAAGAGAGTATAGCTGTTTACGTATCTTATTTTTATACCTGAATTACATCAAAGATTCAATAATTAATACTCTCTACCTTGTTATTTTCCATAGTACTAGAAGCTGACAAAATATCCTGTCCAACCACCATTAGTGCAAATTTTGCCTCTCATGGAATTATGTAGAAGCATAGCATTATCTATCCCAACTGTACTGTCCATACACACACATCATGAGTCTTCCTTTCTATACCCCTTCTTTGTCTACACCTGTCAAAGATGGGCACTTCATTGTCATTCAACTAATTTAGGTGCCTGAACTCGATGAAACAAGCCAACACAGTTCAACATTCCACAACAATAGTGACTTATCTGAAGAAGTTCTCGACCATAGCCATTTACAGCGCAACGTTTTATTATGGCCCTGTGGTGTATACCTCATTTTTATGCTTTTCGGCTAGATGGTTAAGACCTACATAGAGCAAGACCTATATAACAACACATGTACTTTTGTTTCTTATGAAGTCGGTGAAGTCCCCTCGGTTTATCTTGTAATCCTGTACCTTATTCTATAGATCCTTTGTCTGTGTCATCCATGTGGATGAGTCACGGCCAATGCTTGACAAGTTTGTTCTCTGTGAGAGCCTAAGAGAAAGTTTCTCTGCATGTGACTCTCTCCAGGCACACTATAGAACTTTGATCTCTTTCCACTGTGGCTCCATAATCTCCCTGGTAAGAAAATTTGGAGCTCAACTGAGTTTCATGATGTTGCAGTACAGGTTCTCTTATGTCCTGAGTCTTCACTGACCTTGAAAGGCTAGGACCCTTCAAGGTCGTAGATGTTGGCTGGCCTTATGGCTCTTCTATTTCTCCAGTGAACTTAGGTTGTTACCCATCCAGAAGAAAAGCTGATTAGTATCCTGCAGCAAATGCCATTCACTTTGCCTTATCTGATTCAATTGTTTTTAGTTGTTGTTGTACATTTCCATTTGGATTACTTCTTTTCCCTTCTTATAATAGGGAGTCTATACAATATTTACACATGTGTCTGGTTTATTTCACTTATGAGTGTATGTTCGAGTGGCATCTACTTCAATATGAATGCTTCAAGCTTATCACTCAATAGCTGAGTAATACTCCATTATATAGAAATACCACATCTTTTTCAACCATTCCTCATGTGATGGACATCTTGGTTGTTTCCAAGATTTTGCTATCACAAATTGTGCTACTATAAACATAGGTACACATATATCACTATGATACAATGTTTTCAGTTCCTACTGGGAAAATTCCCAGTAGAGGGATCGCCTGCCTGAATGGGATTTCCTGTCATACTGTTTTGAGGAGTCTCCACACTGACCTCCACAATGCTTGTACCAGTCTACATTCCCACCAGCAGTGGAGAAGTGTACCTTTTTCCCCACAACCTCTCCAACATTTGTTGTTGGTTGATTTCCTTATGATAGCCATTCTTTCTGGAGTGAGATGGTATCTCACTGTTGCTTTTTATTTGCATTTCACAGATGACAAGTGATGTGGAGCATTATATCAAATATTTATTCACTCCTTTTATCTTGTCCTCTGAGAAGTGTGTATTCATCTCAGATGCCCATTTCAGGATTGGGTGTTTGAATTTGAGGTCCCTAATATATCTTAGTTCTTTATATATTCTAGACAGTAGACCTCTGTCTGATTACTTATTAGTTAGGATTTTTTCAAAGTTTGTGGGTTGTCTTTTCACTCTGTTGACAATTTCTTTTGACATGCAGAATCTCCTCAAGAAGAGTTGACCTCAGTTGTTGGTTGTTTCAAGCGCTTCCCATGTGAATATATGTTTGTTCATGAATACTTTACCTAATCCTATGTCTTCAAGAGGTCCTCCTACTTTCTCTTTCAGGAGATTGAGTGTTTCTGTTTTAATGTTTAGATCTTTAATCCATTTTGACTTTAACTTAGTGCATGGTGATACAGCTGGGTCAAGTTTTAGTTTTTGTCATATAGAAAGCCATGTTTTCCAGCACCATTTGTTGAAGAGGCTATCTTTCTTCCAGTAAGTATGATTGGTGACTTTGTCGAAGATCAGATGGCTGAGTGTGTTCATAGATGCTTCTGCACCTTCTAATCTATTCCATTGATCCTCAGGTCTATTTTGTTGCCAGTACCATGTTGATTTTTTCACAGAGGCATTGTATAATTTCAAGTCAGGAATTGTGATTCTTTCTGCCTTGTCTTTATTGGCGAAGATTGCCTTTGCTATTCTAGGTCATTTGTTGTTCCAAATAAATTTCAGGAATGATTTCTCTAGGTCTGGGAGGTATGTTGGTGGCAGTTTGATAGGGATTGTATTAAATCTGTACAGCAATTTTGTAGTATTGCCATCTTCACAATGTTGGTTCTTCCTATCCGGGAGCATGGAATATCTTTCCATTCTCTGAAATCCTCTATAATCTCTTTTCTTAGGGTGTTGTAATTTTCCCTGAAAAGATCTTTGACTTCCTTGGTTATGTGAATTCCAAGGTATTTCATCTTCCTGGTGCTATTGTAAAAGGTATTATTTCTATTGTTTCCCTTTCAGTGTGCTTGTTATCTGTGTAGAGGAATGCTATTGACTTTTGAGTATTGATTTTGTATCCTGCTATGCTATTGAATTTCTGTATCAGTTCTAGTAGCTTCTTGGTGGAATTTTTGGGGTCTTCCAAGAAATCTATCATGTCATCTGCAAATAGTGATGATTTAACTTCTTCTTTACCTATTGTTATTCCCTTTTGTTCTCCCTCTTTTCTAATGGCTGTTGCTAAGGATTCCAAGACTATGTTGAATAGGAGGGGAGATAGAGGACATCCTTGTCTTGTACCTAATTTAAGAGTAAAAGATTTCAGTTTTTGTTCAGTTAGGATTATATTAGCTTTTGGGTTATCATAGATGGGTTTTATCAAGTTAAGGTAGAGTACATCTATTCCAATTTTCTGTAGGACCTTGAACATGAATGAGTGTTGGACTTTGTCAAAAATTTCTCTTCATCAATTGAGATGATCATGCAGTTTTTAGATTTTAGTCTCTCATTATAGTGTATTACATTTACAGATTGTCAAATATTGAACCATCCTTGCATCTCTGGGATGAATCCTACCTGTTCACTGTGTATGATGTTTTTGATAATTTGCTGTATTCTAATTCCAGGATTTTGTTGAATATTTTTGCATCTATGTTCATAAGGGAGAATGGCCTGTAGTTCTCCTTTTGGGTTGTGTCTTTCCCTGGTTGTTGGAATCAGTATTATACTGGCATCCAGAAATGATTGTGGAAGGACTGCTTCATTTTCAATTTCACTGAAGAGTTTGAGGAGTGTAGGGATTATACCTTCTATAAATTTCTTGTGGAATTCAGGTGTGAATCCATCAGGACCTGGAGTATTCTTTGTCGGTAGACTTTTTATTATGTTTCATATTTCGTTGGGTGTTATTGGCTTATTGAGAGTTGTTATATCTTCTTGTTTCAGTTTTACTAATTTGTACCTTTTGAGGAATCTGTCCATTTCTTCTATATCTTCTATTCTGTGAGCGTAAAGATTCTAGAAGTAACTATTGATAATCTTCGATATTTTCGCTGGGTCTGTGTTGATTTCACCTTCTTCGTTCCTTATTGCTTGTAGTTGAATTTTCTCTTGCCTCTTTTTGCTGAGGTTGGCTAGAGGCTTATCAAGTTTATTTAGTTTTTCAAAGAACCAACTTTTTGATTTGTGAATTCTTTGAACTGTTTTCTTTATCTCAACTGAATGAATTTCTGCTGTAATCTTTAGGATTTCTTCCCATCTTTGTGCTATGAGTTTTGTTTTCTCTTCTTTATCTAGTTGTGAGAGCTGCAACATTAGGGTGCTAATTTGTTCCCATTTTGTTTTCCTAATGTGTGAATTCATAGCTATGATTTTCCCTGTAAGAACTGCTTTCATTGCATCCCATAAATTTCAGTAACTTGTTGAATTTTCATTGAGTTGTAGATATTGTTGAATTTCTTGTTGAATTTCTTCTGCAACCCATGGATTGCTGAATAGGGTGTTGTTTAGTTTCCATGAATTTAGCGGGTTTTTCTGGTTTCTTTTGTCATTTATTTCCAATTTCATTGCATTGTGGTCAGATAGTATGCATGGGATAATTTCTATTTTCTTGCCTATACTTAGGCATGACCTCTGGACTAATATGTGGTCTATTTTGGAAAATTATCTGTGTGTAGCTGAAAAAAAAATGTGTATTCAACTGTGGTTGGGTGCAAAGCTCTGTATATGTGCACCGGGTCCATTTGTTCAAAGCTGTGGTTCAGTTCTGCTACTTCCTTGCTAAATTTTTGTCTGGTTGACGTATCTTTTTGAGATAAGGATGTGTTAAGGTCTCCTGTTAAGATTGTGTTCTTAGACATTAAGTTTTTCATGTCCGTTAAGATTTGTCTTACATTGCTGGGTGCTCCTGTGTTTGGTGCATAGATATTTATGAGTGTTACCTCTTGCTCTTGAATATTTCCCTGACCAATATATAGTGGCCTTCTTTGTGTCGTTTGATCATTCTTGGTTTGAAGTTGAGACTGTCTGAGAGCAGCATTGCTACCCTTGCTTTTTTGTGTGGTGCAAGGGCATGTAGTATTTTTTTCCCATCCTTTGACTTTGAGCCTATGAATGCCCTTTTGAGTAAAGTGTATTTCTTGTATACAGGATATGGTTGAATTTTGTTTCCTAATCCACTGTGCCAGTCTATTTCTCTTAATTGGAGAATTGAGTCCATTTACATTTATGGTTACAATTGAAATGTGCTGACTTATGTTTGTCATATTTACCTGGTGTTGTTTACTCCTTTGTATCCTTTGTTTAATTGTCTTTCCTGTTTAGTGTGTTTCTTCCCTTCTCATTCATGGATTTCTGGTCATTGTGGTCTCTCTCTAGAACATTTTTCAGCAGCCTGTGAAGGGAGAGCTTTGTCATCATGAAATTCTTTACTTGTTCTTTGTCGTGGAAATACTTCACTTCTCCATCAAACTTGAAAGAGAGTTTTTCAGGGTATAAAAATCTGGGCTGGATTTTTTTTCATATAGGACTTGAAGAACTCTGCTCCATGCTCTCCTTACCTTCATTGTTTGTGTAGAGAAGTCGGCTGTAATTCTGATGGGTTTTCCTTTGAATGTGATCTTCTGCTTCTCTCTAGCAGCTTTCAGTATATTATTTTTGTGTTGTATTTCTGGGCTCTTAACTATTATATGTCTCAGCATGTTTTTACTTGGGTGGAAGTTACTTGGTGTTTTGTATGCTTAGGTGACCTGAATGTTGAATTGTTCCCTCACATTTGGGAAGTTTTTTGAGATTACTGCTCCCCAAATTCTTTTCATGTCATTTGTATTGACTCCTTCATTCTTGTTGATACCAATTTTTCTCACATTGTTCATCCTGGCATCATCTTGCAGGTGATGGATTATTTTTTTCCTGAATATTTGTTCTTTTTAAGAGATCCTTTCTCATCTGTTCACTAGCTGCATTGGAATCTTCAAGTTCTGAAACTCTGTCTTCGCTTTCACTCAAACAGTTTTGTAGACACGTGATTGATGTTTTTAGTTCTTCTGTATCTCTTTGACTCTGTTTCATGTGTTTTATTTATTTTCTGTATTGCTCATTCAAGGAATCCACCATATTTCTGATCTCATTTTTTTTTTATCCATGTCTTCTTTAGAGGTAGTTATTAATTCTTTTTCTGCAGTGTTTCTTCTAAGTTGGGTTTCCTCTGTATATTTCCGGAGTTGTTTCTGTATTTCAGAAGCTATGATTTCAAAGAATTCTTTTTTTCAAAGAATTCTTTTTTGATTTCAGAACAACCATTGTGGAGGTCAGTGTGGAGACTCCTTAAAAGATTAGGACTAGAAATCCCATTCAAGCCAGCTATCCCCCTACTGGGAATTTTCCCAAAGGATCTGAATACATTGTATCATAGAGATATATGTATACCCATGTTTATAGCAGCACAATGTGTGATAGCAGAATCTTGGAAACAACCAAGATGTCCATCACATGAGGAATGGTTGAAAAAGGTGTGGTATTTCTATATAGTGGAGTATTACTCAGCTATTAAGATTGATAAGTTTGAAGCATTTATACTGAAGTGGACGCCACTTGAAGATATACTCATAGATGAAATAAACCAGGCACACACGTGTAAATATCATATAGTCTCCCTAGTATAACGAGCGAAAAGCAGAAATACAAAAGGAAATGTACAACAACTAAAATCAATTGAGTCAGATAAGGCAAAGTGAATGGCATATGCTGCAGGATACTAATCCGCTTTTCTTCTGGATGGTTAACAACCTAAGATCACCAGTCAGAGTTGGAGAAATAGAAGAGCCACAAGGCCAGCCAACATTTTGGCCCTAGCCTTTCAAGGTCAGCGAAGACTCAGGATATAGGAGAACCTGTACTTCAACATCATGAAACTCAGTTGAGCTCCAAATTTTCTGAACAAGGAGCTTGTGGAGCCACAGAGGAAAGAGACTAAAGTTCTATAGTGTGCCCGGGGAGAGTCACATGAAGAGAAAACTTTCTCTCAAGCTCTCACTGAGAGCAAACTGGTCGAGCATTGGCTGTGACTCATCCACATGGATGACACAAAGGATCTACAGAATAATGTACAAGACTACAAGATAAACCCTGAGAGGACTTCACTGACCACATAAGAAATATAAAGTTCATGTGTTGGTATATAAGTCTTGCTCTATGTAGGTCTTAACCATCCAGCAGAAAAGCACAAAAATGAAGTATACATCGTGGGGCCATAATATTAAGCTGAGATGTAAATGGCTATGGTCGACAACTTCTTTGAATAACTCACTAATGTTGTGGAATGCTGGACTGTGTTGGCTTGTGGTGTCGAGTTCAGGCACCTAAGTTAGTTGAATGGCAATGGAGTGCCCACCTTTGACAGGTGTAGATAAAAGACGGGGTGTAGAAAGAAAAAATCATGATGTGTGTGTATAGTACAGTTGGGATAGATAACACTGTGCTTCTACATAATCCTATGGGAGGCAAGAGCTGCACTAATGTTGGTTGAACAGGATATTATGTCGGTTTCTAGAACTATGGTCATCCACTAGGAAAATAATTATTGAATTTTTGATATAATTTAGGTATATAAAATAAGTAAGCAGCTACACTCTTAATTTACTGATAAGAGACATCTGCTAAAATAATATCCGTAAATATAATATCATGTATGCACCTTGTATGATGCCAAAACATTATAGAACAGTTTGCTATGTATTAATTTATCGAATTTGTCTTGTTAAAGTGTCTTGAAACTGTCTAATTGGCATTTGTAGTTCAATAAAATAAAAAATAAAAAAAGAAGAAATTATTTCTGCTTTGAGTTCCTCATGACCTTTCTGCAGTTGTTTCTTTGCTTCAGAAGCTGTAAATCCATTCATTTCAAGTGGAATAGTGCTCTCTGTATTTGTTCTGGGTGAGCGTTGTTTTTTCACCCAATGATTTTGGAATTGATTCTTCATTTCAGATACTATATATTCAGATATTTCTTTTTTAATTTGGGGAATTACTTCTTGTCTGATTTCCTCTGTACCTTTCGGCTGTTGTTCCTTTGCTGCTGTATCTGTTAATTCATTCATTACAGCTGAGCTTGTCCTCTGCCCTTACTGGTGTACTTGAGGTCTGGGATTGCATTTTTCCCCTTGTCTTTTTCATTTTGTGTTGCACTGACCTTTGACCTTTGGTGTAGAGCTTTGGTGCAGCTATAACTTTAGCTTGTTATGAGATTCGGATGCCAGTCTATTAAGTTTGAGGTTATCCAGGTATGCCTATCCCGGATCTAGCTGTTGTGTTCAGTTCCTTTTTGCTGCAGCTCCTGTAGTTCCCCTCTTGTGGTTCCCTGGTCAGGCGAGCACGAACCGTACTGGGACGCAGAGCAAGTAATGAAAATTCCGACTGTCTTGACTGGCTTTGGGGTGAGGATCCAGAAAAGTGCCGGATTCAGCCCCCCTGTGCCAGGTAGGTCACTCTCTAGGTGGGCGGGCCTGGGCTTTGGTGGGTCTGCTGGGCTCCAAAAGGACAGTGGATGATCTTATTCACCTGGTATGCTGTACTAGGTCAGCCAGCCTGTGCTGGGTCTGGGTCTACAGGCTGGAACTCGAGAAGGCTGGGAAAGGTCCCTCCAGTGCAGTGGGCCTGAAGCCCTCACTCACAGGTTGGGCTGTGCTGGGTTTTGGGCCGTGGCATGGGATTGGGGATCACTGAGAAATGTCCCTCCGGTTTGGCAGACTTGGAGTTTTCACTCCAGGCAGACCTGCACTGTGTCTGGGGCCATAAGGTGGGACCAGCAATTGTTGGGAAATGTTTCTCTGGTGCGGTGGTCCTGGAGCTCTCACCAGCTGAGCTGCTCTGGGTCTCAGCTGTGGGGGTGGGGGGTACACGGAATCCCTGGGAAATATCTCTCCAGCACGGTGGGCCTGGAGCTCTACACTCACTGAACTTTGATGCCCAGGGAGTCAAGGAAATTCCCACTTGCTCACTGGGCTTTAGGGCAGGGGATCTGAGGAGGGGCTGCTGAGTGGGTCCTGAGGTTTCAGGCCAGTCACTGGCTTGGAGTGCTTTTGGGTGGAGATCCGGCTATTGCACGTGGGAAGAAGCCAAAGGCTCTCCGTCAGACTCACCACACACTCACTGATCTGGGAAGCCTTGTGAGTCAGGCAAATTCCCACTCACTCGGAGAGCTTGGGTGGGATCCAGGAGGCTGCTGGAGTCAGCCGCTGTTTCAGGCCAGTCACTCGGGCTGGGCAGCATGGGTGGGATCCAGGAAGATGGCAGAGTCGGCTGCGCTCTCTCAGGCGGGTCTCTGGGGCTGGGCGGTGTGGGTGGGATTGAGGAAGCTGCTGGAGTCGGCCGCGCTGTCTCAGGCCAGGCTCTGGGGCTCTGTATAATCTTCTTGATGATTTGTTGAATTTTGCTTGCTAAGATTTCATTGAGGACTTTTGCATCTATGTTAATGAGGGAGATTGGCGTGTAGTGTTCTTTTTTATTTCAATCTTTCGCTTTGCAATCGGTATAATACTTGCATCCAGGAATGATTTTTGGTGTATTGTTTCCTTTCCATTTTCATTGAGGAGTTTAACGAGTATTGGGATTATACTTTTGGTCGATTTCTCATAGAATTCAGCTGTGAATCGATCAGGATGTTGACTTTTCTTTGTTGTTAGACTTTGTATTTCATTTTAAATTTCATTGGCCATTATTGGGTTACTGAGAGTTCTTACATCTTGATTCAGTTTTGGTAATTTGTAAGTTTTTAGAAATGTGTCCATTTCTTCTTTGTCTTTGATTGTGTGAGAGTAAAGATTCTCAAAATGGCTATTGATGATCTTGTGAATTTCCCCGAGAGTTTTTGGCAATTTCACCCTTTTCATTCCTTATTGCTTTTGAGTTTTTCTTTCCACCTTTTGATGAGGAATGTCTTATTAATTTTATTTAACCTTTCAAAGAACCAGTTTTTTGGTTCATTAATTCTCTGTAGTGTTTTGTTTTTCTCAATTGTATTAAATTGTGCTCTTATCTTTACAATTTCCTCTTGTCTTTGGACTTTGGGTTTGGTTTGCTCTTCCTTTTCTAGATGTGTGAGGTACATGATTAGGATATTTAGTTCTCTCCATTCTGTTTTCTTAATGTGTGAGTTTACAGCTATAAGTTTCCTTCTAGGAGGTGCTTTTGTTGCATTCCATAAATTCTGATAAATTGTGCTTGAATTTTCATTGAATTGTAGATATTGTTCAATTTCTTCTTTAATATCATCTGTTATCCATTGGTTGCTGAGGAGGTGTTAATTTTTATGTATTTATTTATTGTGGTTTCTTCTGTTGTTTGTTTCCAGTTTCATTGCACCTTGCTCAGAAAATATGAATGGGCTAATTGTTTTCTTGCATATGCTTAAGCATGACCTCTGCATTGTTATGTGGTCTATTTTAGAAAATGTCCCATGGGCAGCTGAAAAGAATGTGCATTCAAATATGATGGGGTGTCCACAAATAGACTTATATGTCCACTAAGTCTATTTGTTCCAGAGTCTGGTTCAATTCTGCTAAGTCTACTACTTTTTGTAACTGCTTGACCTATCCTTTATGGAAAACAGGTGTTAAGTACTCCTGTTAAGTTTATGGTATTGGATACTATATTTTTCATGCCATTAAAATTTCTCTTATATAGTTGGATGTTCCTGTGTATATCTGTTTAAGACTGTTACTTTTCTTCTTGTATTTTCCCATAACTAATATGTAGTGGCCTTTATTTTGTTTGGTCATTCCTGGTTTGAACTTGAGACTGTCTGAGAACAGGATTGCTACCCTTGCTTTTTCTGAGGCCCTGGGCATGTAGTACTATTGTCCATCATTTGACTTTCAGCCTATGAACTTCTTTATGGGTTAAGTGTGTCTGTTTTATATGGTACATTGTTGGATTTTGATTCCTAATCCACTCTGCCAGTCAATTTCTTTTGATTGGTAAGTTGAGTTCATTTACATTCATAGTTATAATTGAGATGTTTTGCCTTATAGTTGACATGTTTTTAACCTGCTGTTGTACACTCCTTTTTCTCCTGTGTTTAATTGTTTGCCCTACTTGGTGAGTTATTTCCATTCTGATTTGTGGACTTGTCATTTTGTTTCCTCTCTAGAATATCTTTCACTAGTCTGTGTCGTGCTGGATTTTCCATCATAAAATTCTTTAGTTGTTCTTTGTCATGGAAGTATGTCATTTCTCCATTAAAGTTGAATGAGAGTTTTCAAGGGTATGACAGTGTGGACTGGAATTTGTTTTCTTGGAGGACTTAAAGCACTTTGTTTCGTGCTCTTCTTGACTTGATGGTTTCTGAAGAGAATTCTGCCATTATTCTGATGTGTTTTCCTTTAAGTGTGACCTATTTCTATTCTTTAATGGCTTATAGTATATTGTTTTTGTGCTGGATTTCTAAGGTTTTGACTATTTTATGTCTCAGTGTGTTTTTAACTGAGTTGATTTTATTTGGAGTTCTATATGCTTTGATTACCTGAATGTCAGACTGTTTCACCATATTTGAGAAGTTTTCTATTACTTCTGCCCATATTCTTTTTATATCATTTGTATTGTCTCCTTTCTCATTGATACCTATTAGTCTTACTTTGTTCATCTTGGCATCATCTTTCTGCTAATGACTTATTTTTTCGTGCATTCTAGTTCTTCCTAAGGAATCTTTTCATAACTTTGTACTACCTTCTATGGTGTCTTCAAGTCTGAATCTCTATCTTCACTTTCATTCAAATGGTTTTGCCAGCTTGTGACTGAGCTTTTAATTTTCCTATATATGTCTTTGAATTTGCTTCATGCATTCAATTTGTTTCTTATATTGCTCATTCAAGGGTTCCTTCATTTTTCCATTCTCTTCTACTTTTCATCAGCATGTTCTTTAGCATTTAGTAATTCTATTAGTAATTCTACACCAGGCCAGGGCACTGGTTGGGGTAGAATCTTTCATTGTAGTTATCATTTCTTTTTTACTTCAGATATTGTTTCTGATCTAATTTCCTCTCTACATTTCTGCAATTGTTTCTTTACTTCAGATTCTATTATTTCAGAGCTTTCAGGTTTGTAATTTCTAATTTTTACTATGTTGCTCTCTCTTGCATTTGTTCTGGGTGTGCTTTGGGCCTGAGAATGAACTTTTCTCCTTCTCTTTGTCATTTTATATAGCACTGTCTTCTGACGTTTGGTGTAGAGATTTGGTGCAATTATTTTCATAGCACTTGCCAATATTTTGCCCAACAGATATTATACTTTATCACAGAATTATAATTAGGGTAGTGAGGTTTAGCAGTTGACAAACTTTTGATCTAAAGGTTTGTATTTGAGACCACAAGAACAAACATTATGTTTCTATAGCTAAGCAGATACTAGATGGAAATTTTTCTTAAATTAGTTCCCCTAAGTTCACCTCCCCTTTCATACCTGTAGTCTTTTAGTCAGACTAGGTCACCCCAGTTACCTATTGCCCCCTCTTTCAATCAAGAGAGAAAGAGAGAGGATACTCGCATAGATGTGGTTCTAGCAAAGTGTCTCAGCTTACTGGGTCCTGATCTGCTAAGTTTGAACTTGGCAAGTTGTGCTTGGCTTGATTTTGGCTGCTGTGCTCAGTTTCTTTCCTCTTTAGCCACTGCAAGTGAACCTGCTGTGCACCTTTGGCAAAATGTTGTGCTCCTGGATTCATTGGGTGGGTCTCACCCCTTGCTTTTCTGCAGGGATTTCATCTGCAGGGTTCAACACCAGGCTTCTGTGATGGAAGAGCTTCTGATGAGCACGTGGAATGTTCCACACTCACACACCAGGCCCAGGCACTGGTTGGGGTAGAATCCAGTGAACATGTGTGTGTGGGTCCACATATATGCCAGACCTGGGTGACAGGTGGAGTAAATCTTGCGAGTGCATGGAAGGTCCCACACACATGCCAGGCCTGGGTGCTTGCTTGTGTGAATGTTTTTAATTAAATATATTACATTGAAAACAGTCTGGTATTTGGCACACCCAGCCTTTCCACCTGAGTTGCACTGAGCCCAGCCACCCCCTTCACTCTGAAGACTGTTGGGGAGACTCAAATGCCCTAGCCCTATTTACCCAGCTGTCCTTGATTTGAAGACTACCAGGTAGACATGAATATCACAGCAACCTGCAGCAGCCTTAGGGAGCACTACCATATACCAATCCATAATCAAGAGAGCATTCCACAATTCTGGCCTGCATTCATCATCATCAGATCCTTTTTGAACTATTCTTTGCCCCCAATCCTTAATGAGGTAAAAACCACATTGAAACCCTCATGGTATGAGTTTTGGTGAGCCTCTCCTGCTTTTCCATTCTCCTGAGAGCCTCGCTGAACTACACCTTGCCCAACTACCATCACTGCACAAAATGATGAATGGAAGGAACAAAGGTAACCTCAGACGTGTAGCCAACCCAAAATAAGTCCAGGAGTCAAGGTTGTAGAATAACTTGGAAGTTACACATGTGAGATGTCTGAGATGACAGCAACTGAAGTAAAGAAACAACTTCATCAGACTATGGAGGAAATCAGATAAAAAATAATCTATGGTAAAAATGGAAAAGAAAACAGTCATGAAACTATTGACCAATACATCTAAGGAAGAGACAGATTTTTTAAAAAAAGGGAATCGGAAAATGAAGGAAACATTGAATGAACAATAAAGGAAAGAATTAGAATGCATTGAAACAGATATCCATAACATTAAGAATTCTATTGAGAGCTGGCAAAAGTGCTTCAATGAAACAGAAAATAGAATTTCTGACACTGAAGGTAGCAATACAGCTAGTGAACATGAAAAAAAATCTCTTAAAAGTAATGCATAATCAGGAAATAACAATACAACAGCTGCAACATGGTGTAAAGAAAAATTATATAAGACTAATAGGTATCAAGAAAACAGTTGGAGATAACACAAAAGATATAAAAAGAGTGTTTGCAGAAGTAGGAGCAGAAAATTTCTCAAGTATGGGAAAATAATCTGATATACAGATAACTGAAGCATATAGAATTCCAGCTAGTGATAATCAAAATAAATAATCAACCAGACGTAATAATCAACATCCAAGAAACGGAAGAAAAGAATAGAATATAAAAAAAAAATGTTAGAGAGAAGAACCAGATCACCTATAATGGAAATCCCATCAGAATCATGGCAGATTTCTGAACATAGACCATCATATCAAGAAGAGCTTGACATGAGATATTTGAAGTCTTGAAAGAGAACAACTTTTAACCCAGACTTAGGTATCCTGCAATACTATCTACCATCATATCAAGAAGAACTTGACATGAGATATTTGAAGTCCTGAAAGAGAACAACTTTTAACCCAGACTTAGGTATCCTGCAATACTATCCATCAAATTTAAAGGAGAGATAAGATACTTCCGAGAAAGAATAATTGAAGAAATTCATGATAACCAGACCAACTCTACAAACAGTACTGACATATATATTAGAAAGAGACAAAGACTAGCACAGTTTTAACAACAGAAGAGAGCTAAACAGCAAAACAAGTGATTAAACAAAGAGGAAAAGAAGGAATCATACAGTAGGGAAACAACATGGCAAAGATAAGCCAATACATATCAGTTACAGCTATTAAAGTATAGGGCCTCAATTCATCAATAAAAAGAAGCAGAATGGCACAGTGGATAAAGAAACAAAATACAACAATATGCTGCTTATAAGAAAAACATTTAACTGAAAGAGAAATTAATACACTGAATGTCAAGGACGGAAAACAATACTCCATGCAACAGGAACGCAGAAAAAAAAATTCAAGGATAGCTATTCTGGTGGTGGACCAGATAACTTGAAACCAAGTCTGATTAATAGAGACAAAAAGGATCACTACATCACTGTTAGTGGAAAATTGCAAGAGAAAGAGATAACACCTATAAATATATATGCACCCAATGTAGGAGCACCCATCCGTACAAGACAATTTTAACAGACATGAAAAATCAAATAAGCAATAACATAATTGTACTGGATGACTTTAACACTCCATTGTCAGAAAGAGATAGATCAATCATGAAAAAAATGCAAAAATAACAGAATTAAACTAAACTTTTGAAGAAATGGACATAGTAGATCCTTTCAGAGTGTTCTACTCAACAGCACCTGAAAACATATTTTTCTCCCATGCATATGGAATGTTCTATAAGATAGATCATGTACTAGCACATAGAACATGCTTAACTAAATACTAAGGTATCAAAATTATTCCATGCTTATTATCTGACCATAGTGCAATAAACTGGAAATTATTGACAACAGAAACAACAAAAGCTCCATAAACACAAGGAAACTAAACACATTCTTGAACAATCAATGGGTCATGGATAAAATTAAGGAAGAAATTAAACAATATTCACAATCAAATCAAAATTTAATGGGCCATCCAGATGGATCAGTGGATTAAAGCATCTACTTAGGCATATGCACGGGCCAGAGGCTCTCTCCCAAGCCTACCGTACTGGCCCTGCACCCAGGGGCACAGTGAGATGCGAATAGTAGGTATGATTGTGTGTGCCTGTAATTCCAGTGCTTGAGAGGCTGAAAAACAGCAAGAATCACTATAAGTCGTATTTGTACAGTGAGACCCTGTAGATCCTGTACTTATAACACAAAAAATGTGCAGATACAACGTACCAGAACCTGTGAGTGCAATGAAAGCTGTCTTGAGAGGGAAATTTATTGCGACAAATTCTCAGATCAGGAAAACAGGAATCAAATTAACAAACTTATGTTGCACCTGAACCTCCTAGGAAAAGAAGAGCAAGTGAACTACAAAGCCCAAAGAAGGCAGAAAATTGTAAAGATCAGAGCAGAAATTAATGGAATAGAGACAGAGAAAACAATACAAAGAATTAATGAATGAAAGAGTTGTTTATTTGAAAGAATAAATAAAATTGATAAACTGCTAGCCAATCTTGTTTAAAAAGAGAATGAAAAAATTCAAATTCATGAAATAAAGAAGGAAAAAGGTGAAATCAACACAGAATCTATAGAAATTCAGAAGATTATCAATACATACTTCCAACATCTTTATTCTCACAGAATGGAAGATACAGAAGAAATTGATAGATTGCTAAATAAACATAATTACTAAAGATAAATCAAAAAGATATAAAAATTCTGAATGACCCAATATTAATAAAATATAAAATGTAACACAAAAATCTATCAACAGAGAAAAGCCCAGGTCCTGATGGATTCACTGTTGAATTCTATAAGAAATCTAGGGAGGACATAATACCAGCTCTTCTCAAGCTCTTCAGTGAAACTGAAGGGGACGAATTCTCCCAAACCAATTCTGGAGGCAAGTATTACACTGATACCAAAACCAGAGAAGGACCCAACCTAAAAAAGATCTCAGGCCAATTTTCTTAACGGAAATAGATGCAATTTTCCTCAATAAAATAATGCAACAAATCATCAAGAAGATTATACATCACAACCAAGTGGAATTCATCCCAGTAATGTAGCAGTGTTTTAATATTTGCAGAACCATAAATGTAATACTGCCCATCAATAGAGCCAAAGACAAAAATCACATGATTATCTCAATAGATGCAGAGAAAGCTTTTGACAAAGTCCAACCCTCATTCTTGATAAAAACACTACAGAAAACAGGAATAGATGGTCTTTACCTCAATTTGATAAAAGGTGTCTAGGACATTATATTAGATGGACAAAAATTGTAAGCCTTTATTTTAAAATCAGGAACAAGACAAGGATGCCCACTGTCACCACTCTTGTTCAATATAGTTCTGAAAATAATTGCCATAACAATTTGCCAAGGACAGAAATAAAAAGAATAGTGATTGGAAAGGAAGAAGTGAAATCATCATTATTGCAGATAACATGGTACTCTACATAGAAGACATCAAAAACTAAGAGGCTTGTCAATTTAGTAACCAAATTCAGTACTCTAGCACTACATAAAGCCGATACTCAAAAGTCAGCAGCATTTCTTTGTGCAAGCAATGAACACATCAAGAGAGAAATTATGGAAACCATGTCTTTCACAACAATGATGCTCTGAACTAAAATACATAGGAATCAGTCTCACAAAGGAAGTAAGAAATTTATACAGTGCAAGTTATAGCATTCTGAAAAAAGTGATTGAAGTGGATTTTAGGAAGTGGAAAGATATTTCTTGTTCCTGGGCAGGAGGAACCAACATCGTGAAAATGGCTGTACTCGCAAAATTGTTACACAGATTCAATGCAATTCCAAATAAAATACATTCAGTATACCTCACAGACAGAAAAAACATTCCTAAAATTCATCTGGAACCAGAAGAGACCTAGAATATCAAAAGCAATCCTGGGTAACAAAGGAAAGGCATTACAATCCCTGACTTGAAATTATGCTACAAATGTACTGTGAAAAAATCAATATGGTATTGACAAGAAAACAGAAGCAAGGATCAGTGGAACAGATTAGAAGATATAGACACAACTACAAACATATGGGTTACTTTATCTTTTACAAAAGGGCCAAGGATGTTCACTGACAAAAAGAGTCTATTTAATTAATGGTGCTGGAAATATGGGCTTTCCACCTGCCAAAGGCTTAAAATAGACACATGCCTATTATTATGCACAAAGCTACATTAAAACTGATCAAATATTTATATAATATTTAAACTGAAACACTAAATCTTTTGGAAGAGACAGTAGGTAGAAACCGTAAGGATATAAAGCTAGGTAAAGAGTTCCTGAACAAAAATCAACTGCATGCGAAATACTTCAAAGAATTAACAATTGGAATTTTGTATTTCTTGAAAAGTTTCTGCAAATTAAAAGAAAATCCTGGGCCAGGGAGATAGCTCAGTAGAATAAGCACTTACCTGGTAAATGCAAGGGCCTGAGTTCAATCCCCAGTACTGAAAAAAAAAAAAAAATCTCTAACGGAGTAAAAAGAAAACACACGTAATGATAAACAATCATAGCACACTGTCCAGACAAATGATTTCTATCTAAAACGTATAAAAAAGTTAAAAGATATCAGGCCTCTAGTATTTAAAGACCTAATCCAAAACTGGGCATCTTAGATGAATATACACTTCCCAAATGAAGAGATACAAGTAGCAAATAAACATAGGAAAAAATCCTCATCATTGGTCATTTAAGCAATTCAAATTAGAACTGCTCTGACATACCATCTCATGCCAGAAAGAATGGCTCTCATCAAGTCAAACAATAACAAATGCTGGAGAAGCTTCAGGGGAAAAAAGGGTTAGTGGGAGTGCAGGCCTGTGCAACCATTATCGAAATCAGTATGTAGATTCCTCAAAAAGCTAGAATTGGAGGTCCTATTCAAGACAGCTTTTTCTCTCTTAAGTGTTTTTTCAAAAGAATTAAAACCATCATACAAGATCAATATATGTGCACCCATGTTTATAGCAGCACAATTTGTCATAGCTACATTTTGGAAAGAACCCAAATGCCTATCAACTGAAGAATGGATAAAAAAGATAAGGTATTTTTACACAGTGGAGTATTATTCAACTATAAGAAGCATAAACTTAAGTATTTTGTACATAAATGGATTCAGCTACAGACTTAATCGTTAAGTGAAATATATCAGATCCACATGTGCAAACATCATATTATCTTGCTAGTGAGAACCTAGAATAGTAATTAAAATGTAAAATTGTACAACAGATACTGTGAAAGGGAAAGGAATTGTTCAATGGGAGGGAGAATATAGTATGAGGAAAAGGACGAATGAAAGAAGGGAAAAAGATATATTTAGGTACACATGCAGAATAGTTTTGATAATTGTTGATTTTTGCTGTTGTGTTGAAAAGAATATGTAATGGTTAAAAATTATTTTCTCTTTTTTCTGTGTTTTTTCCCTCTTTTGAGTTCTTATAACTTCTTTGTTATTGCTTCTTTTTGTTTTCTTTAAACTAATCTTGTACATTTATATCTGGTAATCTGCACAACTAATTTAAAGATAGCATCGTATAATACAGCAAGCCTTGTTGAATTCCTATTATTTGTTTAGTGAAAACTTGTATTGTGAGCTAATAATAGGAATTCAGCAATGCTTGCTGTGTTATAATGGAGACAGGTTTTGAAAACAAATCAGTTCTTTTTCATTGCTTTGTATTATTTAAAAGTAAAAAATAGAAAATAACCTGGTATTTAGTAAAGAAGTGATCACCACAGTGGCAGACAGTCTGCAGCCTCACATTATAAACATTTCAGTGTCTTTCTTACTGATCCATCTTACTCATGGGGGGTGGGGTACAGGACACTACTCCTGGAAAAGACCTACAGTAGTGAGTCTAGTGGCTTCTGTCTTGTTCCTACTGACACAGGTTCTTCAGCTAGGACACATCTCCACTGAGGCCTGGGTGCCCTCACCTCTTCCCACTGAGCCACATATCTATGCAATGATGTGACCTTTCTCTATAGCTTAAATCTACCTTGTGTCGCAGTTCTCTTAGAAAATTATTCTCCCCATTTGTTCAGAGAATGCAGAAATGAAATTCTTGTGTGTGTTGTTAGGTCTGTACCTCACCAGTAGGAACATATCATTAATCTCATCTCACCCCAGCATGTCCAGCACCAACAGCTACATCTGATCTTTCACTGTAGGGAGTTCTAGGGTAACAAGACAGTGTTATGCCTGTTCATCTCCCTCAGCTACTCTCGCCTTGTGTTAGCCATCAACAGTGGCGAGTGGCAAGTGCTACCACCTGCAGGCTTCCTCTATCCTGTTGAGTCAAATGTCCCTTTCTACAGGAGTTCCCTCTAGAGCAGAGGAAAAATAATAGCTCTAAGAGTATATGAGACCCTTGAAGTAGACAATACATTGAGGCCCCCACAGCACCCCATAGGGCATGAGAGTTTCTTTCAGATGCTGTCAACCTTCTCCTTCTGCTGGAGAAGGCACCCTGCCCATGGCCACGCCCCTTTCTTGGGCCAGCCATGGATGAGAGGGTGGGGAGGGTAGATATCATTCCTAGTTAAAATGTCAATTTTATCCCTTAGTTGCCATAGACTGATTAGGCCCATAAACTTCCAAATGAGTGGATGGCAAGGTTTAAATAATGAGTCAAAGGGCTGGGGTGATGGCTTAGGGACAGGGAGATGGCTCAGTAGCATAAGCGCTTCCCTGGCAAGTGCAAAGGCCTGAATTCAATACCTTGTTCCATAAAAAAAAAAGAGAGAGTCAAGTGGTATGATTTTAGGGCTCCAGGAGAATCAAAACCCTCTAATAAAATTTGAACTCTGAAGGCTAAGCAAAAGATCTCTTGGTGATTTATTTATTTAGTTATCAAACCAGGGGAGAATACTGAAGAAAGGCAGGAACTAGGACTTCTCCATGTAAGACAGTATGTTAATTTAGGAGACTTTGCTGTCTCCAGGAAGGTCTCCACCCAGGAGCAGCTACATCTAGTTAGTAGAGGTTGGAGCCAGGTGTCCTTGGCTGTGATCTTGTCTTGTCCTTTGAAGCATCAAAGCTCCACTCACCACTACAGGCTTAGCCAGAACCAGTGACTCATAGACGTTCACTTACTGTGAATCCACTGCCCATCTTCAGACAAGGGGCCTAAGCCCTGGACAGACTCACAAGTAAATGTGGAAAGCCAATTGGTTACTATTAAATTCTGCTAAGAGCTGCTTTACAGCGGCTTCTATCACCTAATTCCTACTTCGACCACGACAGAAAGGCAATCCCAATGCCAGAGTCCCTTAGGAGTTTGACTGGGGCCTTCAAATGACATTGCAAAACTCAACTTCTCCCTCAGCTTAGCCTCTTTCTGTCCAGTCCTGACCCCAAGCATGGCCTGATGATCTTTCTATGCCAGAGCCAACTTCTTGGGGAGCCTAGTGGACAACATATTTCTCCAATCTTCCCACTGGTGGATTTTAGACCATGACATATGGGAGGCAATGGATGGAGTTTCATTCTATTGGCTCTACTATGCCAATGACAGTTTCTGGAGATCTAGAAGGCTAGGCCAGATAGGCGCAGTTAAAACTGTTGTGAGATGAACTGATGATGGGAAAATGGAGACAGCTTTTGAAAACAAATCAGCTAAGACTTGCTCAGCAAAGTCACCATGCTCTCGGGCATTGCTAAGCCTCCCTGGCAACCAATTCCTTAAGTTAAAAAATATGGTTAACACTACATGCTTCATAAGGTTGTGAAAGTTACACAAGGTCAGGAAGATTGAGAGATTCACACATAAGAAGAAACATTATTAGTCATTTTTAGCAGTCAGGGTTTACTTGATTTGTCTTGTATGTCACAGTGCTCCAGGAAAAGGACAAAAGACTCATGAAGGCCCCAGTCAAACTCATATTACCACTTTTCTAATTATCTCTTGGAATTTGTTGCTGGTTAAATGAGTTTCAATTCTGCTGCACTGGAATAGTTGGAGGGTCAAGGAATTGAAATTTAATCAGAAAAAGTGTCTGGTTCTAACCAGTGTGGGTCTGTGACCTACAATCCCTCTACTGTTAGAATTTAAGAATGTCCAGTCCACTGCCACAGCTGATTTCTTCATGTTTCCCCACTTGGAGTGAGACTTTACTATGTTAGACAGCACTGTGCAGCAGCAACAGAAAAAGGTTGACCGAGTATAGAGGAAAGAGTTTAGGATTTTGTATCACAAAGATCTGGTTTCAAATTTTTGTCTCAGTTATCATCTCTCCAGAACTAGGAAGGCACAGAACTTCTCTAAGCACCAGTATCTCATTGTCAAGATATGGCAGTAGGATTATCAGGAAGATCTCCTTGTTTTCAGTCCTTATCTTTTCAAATCTATATTCCATTCCTAGAAGGATCTCTCTATAGCATAAACCAGTACATGTTTTTGCCTTACCAAAACTTTTTGTAGATCTAGTTGGTCATCCTTAGCTTAAAGTTAATTACCAAGAAGTAGCTTGAACCAGGAATGGGGCTACTAAATCAGGGTGACTTTCTTCCCTCTCTTTCACGTCCTTTCCTCTCCAATGTAATGTGTGCTGTTGTAAAAAAAAAAAAAAGAAAGAAAAAAGTTAAGGGTCTGCCAAGAAGGTATATATTCTTTGCTGAGTCAGTTGTGTTAGTTGCCATTGATAGTGAGGAGAGTGATAGTAAGACACAGTATCAGAGCATGAGTTCAACTATCCATAATTCCATGTGACTCTCCTCTGCAGTTTCCCTCTATTGGGCTGAGGCCCTAGGTTCCAACAGCAAGCAGTCGCTCTCCTATCCTTTCAGGTCACAACCCCTCTATAGCCACCCAACTGCCAACAAATGTCTACATGCTGTGAGTACGTCCTTGCTATGCAGCCTCCCCTCTTGGAATGACTTCTGGGTCTTGATTTTCTAATGCACATTTGACAGTGTTTTACAGAGCAGGTCTTCTAGGAAGTATTTTCTTGCCCATCCCTAAGAAGAACTCACTACTCATCTTTTAGGCTTCCCACACTCTGAAAATCAAATGCAAGACTCTCCATTATAAACATTCATTTTCCTGCTCATGAGCTCTTGAATGGTAGGAGATAAGCAGGCTATATGTCTTTGTATCTGTAGCACCTGTACACAGTGTATGGCCAACAGGATTACAAGATGAAATGAAGCCTGTCTTTTGAAATGATCAGTCCAGCACTGAGATACATAGTTGTGATAAGAGTGCAGAACTACACATGGTAGAAAATATCTTTGACTTTGATATGAGAAGAAAACAATGATCTCTCTCTTTGGATCATTAAGCTGAGACTATTTCACCTTAGGCTCTGGAGAAGCTGTCTATTGAAAGCTGATTGCTGTTTCTTGGGGGAATCAGTGGCTTCAGAGCTTGGTCTACAGCTGTGGTATTAATACGGAAGCTGACATGTCAGGATGTCCAAGGAGCAAAACTTTTCTGGCTGAAAGGGCTGCCAAAGCTTTTCATTTTAGTCTAACCTCGAGGCCACCAGATGATCTAAATAACACACTGTTTCATCCATCTGTGATTACCTTGAGCAGTGTGGTGTGTTTTATGGGCAACCTGGTGGCAGGAGATGTATTGTGCAGAGGATTTCCTGCCTGCTGTTTGATTCACAATTGAAGGTCAGATACATTACTGCTCACCTGCCAATGCTAACTGCCTTTTATAGAGTTATGGTTCTGCTAAATGAATGAGTACTCGTTAGTACACACTTTCCATCGGAGTTGTATAGGTACTAGTTCCTGGTGCAAGCTACTTCTTGGCGATTAACTTCAAGCTAAGGATGATGAGGGCCCTTGGCCCTTCTGATGTGTGGCTCTGGTGCCGATCACTTTCCTGGGAGCACAAATGGGGCTGCTAAATCAGGGTGACTTTCTTCCCTCTCCTTCACTTCCTTTCCTCTCCAATGTCATGTGTGCTGTTGTAAAAAAAAAAAAGTTAATGGTCTGCCAAGAAGGTATTTATTCTTTGCTGAGTCAGGAACTCAGACTGTAACTGCATATTTTTTTCCATCTTGTCTTGATTTTAGGTTTCAGTTGGTAAGGAATTCTTTTGAGAAATCTTTATATGAAAAGAATATGTCCAAATTATAATTTCTGTGCTAATTTGGCCATTGCCAAAGGAAGGAAATATACAGGTTCTCATCCCAATAGTCCCTGACCTCCCTTAGGGTTTTCCTTGTGTTCTTGAAGCAGTGAAAGATGTTGACATCCTACATGCTAAGAGTTGGACAGATTGAAGCCTGATTTCCACCAATGTCACTAGAAATGCCTGCTCTCAGGAAAGGTGGTGAGAAAGTGCTATGTGGTGAATATGAGTCATCTTTATAGTTTTTCCTATTTATTTTAGTCACTAATCAGTGCCTACCACATTTCTTATCATTAATAGCAATAATTCCCAGTGTGTGTCTCTGTGTCCACATCATAACAAGATAGTACTTCTATAAAGCCTATCTCACACACAGTTTTTTTAATACTATGCATATTGGATTTTGGAAAAATGTTTATATTATGCTTTTGTATATTTTGAGCATTTGCATTCTAGACCTACATGTTGCTTGAGAATGAGTCTACAAGATAGGCTGTCTGAAAGTATATGTCACTTTAGTAGTTTATTTCAGAAAATCTTCATTCAGCATATCTAGAAGGCAAAATAAGAGTCTGAAAGCATGAATTTAAGATTCAGTGTGGATATGGGCAAATCAAACTCATTCAATTTCCTCCCTCCCCCTTCTTTTTACCAGTAAATATATAACTACTTTATGGGAACTTTATGAAAACTAATTAATAAATATAGGCAAAATCTTGAGTGTAGTGTCTACTACTTCATTAGAATTTAATGAAGGTAGGCTTTCTACAATAATAGATGTAAATTGACAATATCCAATATCCGGTACCTAATGTGATAAGCAAAATAGCAGCAACAGTAAGAAAAATAACAAGTAGGAATCTAGAAACCATTCATGTTCTAGTTCCCATCAAAGAACTCTTCACCAAAGAGTGTTACGAGGAAATCCACTTTGGAAGATGTCCAACAAAGTGCTAGTATAGCAGAAAAAAATTGAGTTCTTTTTTTACGAGCAGAATATATTTATTGATGGAAAGAACGCTCTGTCTGAGAGAGGAAAAGGAGGAGGGCCCAAGTGGGTTGTCCCAGGGAAATTGTCTCTTCCAGGGACTTTTATAGAGTAAAACCATGCATTGAGGTGGATCTAAGTTGGTGAAGCATAGGGGAACTCATTAGGTGAGCATGAGATGAGACAAAACTACGGTCAATCAATGAGATTACAAGCACCATTGCTGAGGTAAAATTGATTAAATCCAGTACCAAATGGGGAAGCAAGTCACTTAGCAAGTGGGCATGAATATGGGACAGGGTCTCTTCCTGTTGGGGGTTGGGCTAGTGACACATTTGGGCTCTTTCAATATGATTGGTAACTATTTAGGATATCAATCCCTGATGCCCATCCTTAGGGAAGTATGTAGCTATGCTTTCTCTTTTATCTTGGTCTTGAGGAGTGGCCCATATGGGAGTGTCTGTGTCTTCCAAGTTGCAAAGTCACTTTGTCTTCCTCATTGTCTTCTTGAGAACCTGGCTCTGTCTAACTGCCTATAATATTTCCATATAATTCAGCTGCCTACAACATTCTCCCCTTTGATGAAGTAACCCGAACTGCAATGAGGGAACCATGGACGATGACCACTTTGGCTTCTTCAGGCCAAGGGGTCATAGTTGTGAACCAGGAGTCAGAGATACTCTCCAGAGGTTCTGTCTAAAGGCCTTCAATGGACACCTGACATTTCATCTTAGGTAAGTATATAGCTTTGAGTGTGGAGGAGACAAAGCTGAAGAAACAGTTAACCACACATGGGTCAAACAATCACAACAGGATAATTATAAATATAGTAAAATATTTGTATCAAGTAGACATAAAAATAACAAAGACAGGAAGAGGGAGACCTCAGCATGTCACATACCAATGATTTGATATCTTTTGAACAACTATTGAGACATTAGCAGAAGGATATGGAATGTAATGACCTTTTAAAGTTTATAATTATAAAAAACACTAGGTAGAAGTTTTGTAGGTCAATTAGCAGAGATCTCTTAAATTTTGTATTTAATCTCTTTTTATCTTCTATGGCCACTGGGTATTGTCTCAAATAAACTGGCCAATCCTATTATTATTGGGGCACATGAATTGCCGAACCAAGGGAAAACTCCGAGTACTTTCTGGTTGGCAAGAGCAGCTACTTCTGGGTAACTGAAAAATCTGCATGAGCATCTATTAAAAGTGTAACAGGCCTTCTCCTTATATTGGCAGTTAACATGGGATCCCTCAGGCTGAGAGGGGAAGACCCATGATCACCTCAATCTGAAAGTTCCTCTGACTCCATCATAAACACTTCTTTTTTTTCCTTCTCTAGTAGCTTTGGACATTTCTGCTTGAAATGTCCCTTCCCTCTGTCTAAATTTAGGGAAGTATAACTTTTCCCCTGCTTCCTGGCTGGTCTTTGTTCCTGTAGGCTGCTAGTATCACCATTCTCATTTTCCATCTATAATTTCATTTTGTATCCTTTTTACTATGAAACACATCAAATGAGACCAATGCATTCCTGCAAACCCTTCTTACTACTGCACCCTGTGTCAGACACCTGAGGTACACTGAGCAAGATATAACCTTTTGGTTTCAAGGCCTCCTGCAGGCAGCTATGCCCAAGGAATGTGATGGCAACTTCCCCCGTAATGGATTTGTAGGAAGCATCTCGCCTAGAGGCATGAGTGGATAATCCTGAGAAGGCTCCACTCATCTGGGCCATATGAGGTAGGTAGACAGTTAAGCCCTTACTATGTCTCTAAAGACAAAAATATGGTGGATCATAGTAAAATGGATTTAAAAGTAATCAAGAATATTTTCTGTAGGTTTTACCCGTATGATTACCTGTGTTTTGGTATCTTTTAAGAAAGAATAAAGTTTTTGAGAAATTAGAGCACAAGTAATAAAAGCATGAACATTTGAGCTAAGGTAAGTTTATAAAGGTTTTTGAGGAATAGCAATTGTAACCCAACTGGCTTTTAGACCTCTTTATTCATGGAGTCTGATAATTTGCTAAAAGTACCTCTACCTTTAGTTAAGAGAGGTCACACATGTATCAACACGAAAAATCTGAGTTATTCAGAAATCAACCAGATGAATTTATGCATTCACCACAAAATACATAGCATTCAGTCAAATTAAATCAATTTCTCATTCAGTGTTTTAGATATGGCCTCCATTGTAAGCAAGGGGCACTTCTAAAGGACTTCTCCTTTTAACACTGCAGCTCTTGAATTTTAGTTTTTCAGTACAAGGCCTAGCTCTACCTCTAAGCCCTAAGCTTCTTGACGTGGTACAGCCAGTGTTTCTAGACGTTTGTTTTACCAGAATCCTATCTCTCCTTGTGAACCTATTTTTAACTAATGAAATACTTTTTTAGGTCTTATACATGAACAACAATATATATTACATTTGTAATACATCAGTCTCAACATCATTTTGATTAGAAAGCAACCTAATATATACTGCAGTATCTCAGTTAAAGCTAAAGCAAAGTGTCTTGTAAAGTCTATTTCTATTGAAGATCAAAGACTGGAAGGAAGTTAGGGGTTAGAGAAGGACAAGTTTGGCAGGAAAGATCTCACAGGCATATGTGAAAAGAGGTTGCCTGCTTGGGGAAGATTCTTTGGTACCACCAAGTAGAGTGAATATCCCTGTTTCTAGTCTGTTGAGACCAAGGCTCAAGTCTTGGAGAGACACTTGAGTAATTCTTTGGCTTAGCATAGTCGAACACAGGGTCAAAGTTATTACTAAATTAACAAATGGGTGAATGAATGAAGTTCAGATATCTCCAACACAAACTGCCCAGATTACATACCTTGCATAAGATAAGAGCTCAAGAAATAATTGCTTAATTAACTGAGAGTTAGTCAGCAGTAGGTGACTCACAAGTCATACTCACTCAGCCATAAGTAATTTTTCTTCAATAGATAAGGCATTGCTCAAATAACCTTTGCTTTTCTAATGAACAACTTTGAGATGTTTCCAAATACCCAGTGGTCAAAACAGCCAGCATCTTTTTTACAACATGATCAGAATTATAATGTGCAGAGAGAAGCTGAATATGAATATATTCAGCTCACACTTTACCACTAGACATAGCAATATGAATAATTCTTTCCTGTTTATAGGCTCCTAAGATAAGTACCTCTAATTTGAAATTGACTAATGGTTTTTAATTCACTGAACTTTCCCTTTATAGTTTTCAGTTGTTTTGAAGATTGGAGAGTAAGAGAAGCAACTGTCATCATGAACCTTTTGCATTTGTGGGAACTTCCACAGTTGTATCTGAAAATGAAGTTCACATTTCTACATCAAACTTGTCCTCACTGTACATTGATTCTTCTTCACCAGTAAGCTACAGAGCTGTAATGCAAGGCATTCCATCAGCAGTAAATTCCATGGAATAGAGTCTAATCAGTCTAGCCACAGCACTATGCAGAAGTATCTTCTAAGGCAATATTCTATTATTAAATAAAGACCACTGAAATTTTGAATTGGTTTCTACCATTAGATTGTGACCCAAGTTCTTGATTCAACTACCCTTGTTAGCAAAGTCCTATCAACTCACATTGCTATGCTGAGTGCATACAAGGGGTATCCTAGAAGCCTTGGTACCCTTGGGGGCAGCTAAAAGGTACTATGGCTCTTTCATTCTGCAGAGTTCAGAGCTAAACAATTCAGAAGAGGAGCCTCTAAGAAAATATGGTTATTTAAATTTAACTCAGTCTAATAGAAACTGAAAAAAATGAAGAATTTAGTTTAGTGATCATTGTGATTATACTGGAAGTGATGTCTGGTGACATGTGGCTGTTGCATCGTGTCCACTGTTACACAACATTTCTACCATTGCTGAAAGTTGTGAACAACACTGTCTTGGGTGACCCACAGAGATGTTAAACACAGAAAACTCCAGAGCTGTCCTCAGGGTGAGCCAGGACAGCAGCATATTCTTCCCATTAGCTAAGTACATCAGAAGAAAATGTATTTATCCAGAAGTACAGACTTCCATAGTCAATCACCTGAATTGTCCTCCCTGCTCTATTCCCATTGTGTCAATTAACTCCTTGTTTCTCAAGTGCTTCTTTGAGAATGGCGGCACAGAGTCTGGTGTGAGCAAGGAGAGAAAGGAAAATGGATTAGAGGCACATTGATGTCTGAGAAGTAAAACCCTGGCATTTGGGTTTTAGACATTCTCTCATTGCAAGGTGTTCTAAAGTTTCACCGGAGAGAAAGAAAGAGCTGTTCCAGGGTTGATTTCTGCTTTTTCTGGCAAAGCTTAACTTCCTGGATCAAAGAAGAGATGTGTATAAATGGGGCCCACCAGCTTCTCTGACACCAAATCGTTCTTATAGTACAGCATCTTGATGAGTACAGTGTAAATGAACCAGAAACATACGGATCCAATTTCCCACGGGACAGTAAGAGGTTAGGGAAATAGAGGGGCAAAGTGCCTGAGAAAATGCATTTGGGGCTCAAAGGCACCTCAGTGCTTAAAGCTCAGGCGTTCCTGCTTTGTTCAAGGACATTGAAGACCAGAGTCACCTTGTTCCTATGCATGGTATATAGGGGAGACTGGAAATGGTATTTGGGTTTCTGAGTCCTTGGTTGACAGGGCCGCACCCTAGGCTGAGAGAAAGCTTGTGAGAGGGAAGGTGGAAGAGCACCTGACCCATAGCTTTGTGAGGTGCTGCCTCTGGGTCCAGGTCTTCTGGGCTTTCCTGGGCTCTGCTGAGAGGGCTGAGGCTGAGGAAGCAATGTGCAGAGGTTACTAGCGGCTCTGAACACAGCGAGGGGTGAAAGAGTCAAAAAAAATCAGGGGCAGACGACAAGGGCTAGAGCTCAGATGGAAATAAGGAATATGTAAAGGAACAGAGAGATCCAGCCCCGTGCAGGCCAAGTGAGTGTGGGGGAGAGATTCCAACTTCCCTGCACACGTGGGACCTCTCTGCACAAAAGCTCAGGCACACTGCATGAGTGAGACCCTCTACCATGCCCATGGGAACCCTTCACCCCTCTGAAGTATGCACCCCCAAGCCTGCCCAGTGAGTGAGAACTTCTGAGATGCTCTTGGAACCCCCAGATCCAGCCCAAGCACAGAACCGGCTAGTGTGTGGGAAGGCTTCTGCACTCCCCTATGCCCCCTGGGCCAAAAGCACAACAGAGAGGCACCACAGGTTCACTGTTATGCCAGAGGGGCACAACAGGTTCAAATCCATGGGCTGTACCAAGAAGGAGCTGCACACAACAGCTACACCCAAGCCAGGCATAAATAACTGGATAAACTCAAACTTAATAAATCACCCGAATTTCCACAGGTGCTAAGAATATAAGTGCATGAAAGCTCTACACCACAGGTCAGAGGTCAGTGCTATACAAAATGACATAGAAGGACCAAAATGAAATCTCAGGCCTTAAGTACACCCAGAACAAGTGCAGAGGACACTAGCTCAGGTGAAATGTATGAATTAATAGTGTTGCAAGTAAAGAAACAACAGCAGAAGGGTATAGAGGAACTCAGAGCAGAATCAATTTCCGAAATAAAAAATCTCTCAATTCATAGCATCTGAAGTAAAGAATCAAGTACAGAAACATATGGAGGAAACCCACTGGCCCCCTAGTGCACAGGACACAAGCTCAGCTGAAATGCATGAATAAATAAGGTCGGAAGTAAAGAAATAACAGCAGAAAGGTATAAAGGAAGTCAGAGCAGAATTAATTTCTGAAAAAAAAAAGAAATCTCTGAATTCATAGTGTCTGAAATAAAAAATCAAATACAGAAACATGGAGGAAACACAATCTTAAAAAATGCTGCAGTAAAAGAATTAATTACTGCTTCTAAAGAAGACACTGATAAAAAAGACTCAGGTTCTTAGAAAAATGACATATTCCTTCATTGAGCAGTACAGGAAAGAAATACATCACATGAAGCAGAGTCAAAGAGATATACAGGATATTAAAATCTCAATCACAAGCATGTAAAACTGTTTGAGTGAAAGTGAAGACAGAGTTTCAGATCTTGAAGACGTTTGTGCAACTAGTAAAAGGGAAAGAAACGATTTCTTAAAAACAATGAGGATGCAGGAAAAAATAAGTCATCACCTTCAAGACGATGCAAAGAAGAACAATGTGAGACTAATAGGTATCAATGAGAAAGAAGGACTCAATACAAATGATATAAAAAGAATATGGGCAGAAGTAATAGCAGAAAACTTCCCAAACATGAGGAAACAATATGACATTCAGGTAACTGAAGTGTACAGAAAGACAAATAACTTCAAAGCAATCAAAAACACACTGAGACATATAGTAGTCAAGATCCCAGAAATGCAGCACAGTAAAAATATGCTGAAAGCCGCTAGGGAAACCCACATTAGAAGGAAAACCCATCAGATTTATGGCTTACATCTCTTCATAAACCATGAAACCAAGAAGAGCATGGAGCAGAGTACTTCTAGTCCTCTATGAAAATAAATTCCAAAACAGACTATGATTCCCTGCAAAACTCTCTTTCAAATTTTTTTATTAAAGAATGAATAGCAATGAGACAGTTCAAGACAAATTAATAGGACAGATTCAATAAATTAGTACATTGCAAACTGTTTTTGTAAGGTTTTGGTATCATACAAGGTGCATACATGACATTATCCTTACAGACATTATTATAGAAGATGTCTCTAATCAGTGAATTAACAGGGTGTAGTTGTATACTTATCTTTTTTATAGCTGAATAACATCACAGATTCAATAATTAATACTTGCTACCTTGTTGTCTTTCTAGTGGTTGTCCATAGCACTAGAAGCTGACATACTGTCCTGACCAACAAAAATTAGTGCAAATCTAGCTTCTCATAGAATTATGCAGAAGGACTGCATATTTATCCTAACTGTACTGTTTATACACACACATCATGGTACTTCCTTTGTATCTCCCTTTTTTGTCTAGACCTGTCAAAGATGGGCACTCCATTGTTGTTAAACCAATTTAGGTGCCTGAACTCAGGTACACAATCTAACACAGTCCAGCATTCCAAATTAATAGTATCAGAAGAATTTGTTGACTGTAGCCATTTATAGCTCAACTTATTATTATGGTCCTGCCTTATGTACCTCAGTTTTATACTTTTCTGCTGAATGGTTAAGTCCAAGATAGAGCAAGACCTATATACCAAAAAATGTAGCTTTTGTTTCTGAAGAGGTCAGTGAAGTCCCCTCAGGGTGCATCTTGTAATCCTGAGCCTTACTCTGTAGATTCTTTCTCTCTGTCATCCATGTGGATGAGTCACAGGCAATGCTTGACCAGTTTCCTCTCTGTGAGAGCCTAATAGAAAGTTTTTTTCTCCATGTGACTCTCCCCAGGCACACTATAGATCATCAATCCCTTTCCTCTGTGGCTCCATAATCTCCTTGATCAGAAAACTTGGGGCACAACTGAGTTTCACGATGTTACAGTACAGGTTCTCCTATGTCCTTAGTCTTCACTGACCTTGAAAGGTTAAGGCTAAAATGTTAGCAGACCTTGCAGCTCTTCTATTTCTCCAATTTTGATCAGTGAACTTAGGTTGTTAAACATTCAGAAGAAAAGCTGGGTAGTACCTTGCAGCATATGATGTTCAGTTTGCCTTAACTATCTGACTCAATTCTTTTTAGTTGTTGTTATACATTTCTATTTGTATTTCTTCTTTTGAATTCTTATACTAGGGAGAATGTACGATATTTGCACATGTATGTATGGTTTATTTCACTTATGAGTATATATTCAAGTGGCATCCACTTCACTATACATGCTTCAAGTTTATCATTCTTTATATCTGAGTCATATTCCATTATATAGAAATACCACATCTTTTCAACCATTCCACATGTGACAGACAACTTGGTTGTTTCCAAGACTTTGCTATTACAAATTGTGCTGCTCTAAACATAGGTTTACATATATTACTATGATATAATGTTTCCAGTTCCTCTGGGAAGATTCCCAGTAGGGGGATAGTCGGCTTGAATGGGATTTCTAGTCCTACTCTTTTGAGGAGTCTCCACACTAACCTCCACAATGATCTACATTCCCACCAGCAGGGAGGAGTGTTCCCTTTTCCCCACAACCTTTACACCATTTTTTGCTGGTTGATTTCCTTATGATAGCCATTCTTTCTGCAATGAGATGTTATCTTATTATTTTTTTATTTGTATTTCATGGATGACTAGCGATGTGGAGCATTTTTCATATATTTATTAACTTCTTTAATTTCGTCCTCTGAGAAGTGTGTACTCATCTCAGATGCCCATTTCTGAATTGGGTCTTTAAATTTGAGGACCCTGTTATATCTTAGCTCTTTGTATATTCTAGAGAACAGACTTTTGTCTGATTGTTTATTATTCAGGATTTTTTCAAAATTTGTGGGTTGTCTTTTCACTTTGTTGAGAGTTTCTTTTGATGTGCAGAAACTCCTCAAGAAGAGTTGATCCCAGTTGTTGATTCTTTCAGGTGTTTCCCGTGCAAATATATGTTTGTTCATGAACTCTTTACCTACCCCTGTGTCTTCAAGAGTTCCTCCTACTTTCTCTTCCAGGAGATTGAGTGTTTCTGTTTTAATGTTTAGATCTTTAATCCATTTTGACTTTAGCTTAGTGCATGGTGATAGAACTGTGTCAATTTTTAGTTTTCGGTGTTTAGAAAGCCAGGTTTTCCAGTACCATTTGTTAAAGCTTCTTCCAGTAAACTTCTTAGGCCCCTTGGTCGAATCAGGTGGCTGAGTGTGTTTGTAGATGCCTCTGCATTTTCTCGTCTATTCCATTCATCCAAAGATCTATTTTCTTGCCCATACCATGTTGATTTTTATCATAGTGGCTTTGTAGTATAATTTCACGTCAGGAATTGAGATGTCTCCTGCCTTGTCTTTATTGACCAAGATTGCCTTTGCTATTCTAGGTCATTTGTGGTTCCAAATAAATTTTATGAATGATTTCTCTAGGTCTGGGAGGTATATTGGTGGCAGTTTGATAGGGATCGCATTCAATCTGTACAGCAGTCTTGGGAGTATGGCCATCTTTACAATGTTGGTTCTTCCCATCCAGGAGCATGGAATGTCTTTCCATTTTCTGAAATACTCTATAAACTCTTTTCTGAGGGTATTGTAATTTTCCATGAAAAGATCTTTGACTTCCTTGGTTAAGTAAATTCCAAGGCACTTCATTTTCCGTCATGTTATTGTAAAAGTATTGTTTCTGTAGTTTCCCTCTCAGTGTGTTTGTTATCTGTGTACAAGAATGCTACTGAGTTTTGAGGATTGATTTTGTGTCCTGCTATGCTACTGAATTTCCGTATCAATTCTAGTAGTTTCTTGGTGGAACAGAAGGTCTCTACTTCCTTTTGATAAAAGCCATCTATGACAACCCAATGGCTGATATAATTAATTTTTAAAGGGGAAAACTGATGTCTTTTACTCTCAGATATGGTACAAGACAAGATGTCCCCTATCACCCTTACTATTCAATATATTTCTGGAATCATTAGCTACAGCCATTAGAGAAGAGGGAGAAATAAAAGGATTAAGAATAGGTAAAGAAAAGTTAAATTATCATTATTTGCAGATGACATGTACTTTACTTGGAAGACTCTAAAAACACCACCAAGAAGCCACTAGAATTGGTACACAAATTCAGCAGCATAACAGGATACAAAGTCAATACCCAAAAGTCAATAGCATTTCTCTACACAGATAACAAACACTGAGAGGGACATTAGAGAAACAATACCTTTTACAATAACATCATGGAAAATGAAATACTGTGGAATTTATCTAACGAAGGAAGTCAAAGATCTTTTCAAGGAAAATTACAATAGTCTGAAAAAAGGGATTGTAGAGATTCAGAAAATGGAAAAATATTTCCTGCTCCTGGGTAGGAAGAACCAACATCGTGGTTCTTTATCTTTTTATTTTATTTTATTTTATTTTATTTTATTGAGAAACAAATAGCAATGAGTCAGTTTCAACACTGATTAATATGACAGTTACAATAATTAATACATTGTACATTATTATTTTCTTAATGGTTATCCATAGTACAACATGCAGATATCATAGTCTGTAAAAACAGTATTAGTACAAATCTTTCTTCTCATTGAATTAAGTGAGAGCAACTGTATATATATTCTAACTGTTCTGCATATACAAATGCAAAATGGTTTTTCTTTATATCCACATTATTTGTTTAGTCCTGTTATTTGTTTAGTCCTGTCAGAAATGAGTATTCCATTGGCATCTAAATACTATAGGTGGATGAATTCAACCAAACAATACAACACACACCACCAATCCACAAGAGTAGTGGGTTATCCACAGAAGTTCTCGTGAAGATGGCCATACTCCCAAAATTGTTGTACAGATTTAATCGCTACCAAACAACCAGCAACATACCTTCCAGACCTAGAGAAATCCTTCCAACAATTTATTTGGAACCAGAAAATACCTAGAATAGCAAAGGCGGTCCTGGGCAACAAAGACAAAGCAGGAAGCATTGTAATTCCAGACTTGAAATTATACTACAAAGCTGCTGTGATAAAATCAGCATGATATTGGCAAGGAAATACTCCTGGGTGTCAATGGAATAGACTAGAAGATGCAGAGGCCTCTATGAACACACTCAGTAACCTGATCTTTATCAAAGGGGCCAAACATGCTTACTGGAAGGAAGATAGCCTCTTTAATTATGGTGCTGGTAAAACTGGATCTCTACATATTTCTTCATATTCTGTAGGGACTTCAAGGTTAGCACATGAATAGTTGATTGAAAATAGCTGCTCCATGTTATGCCTAAGATGTTTGATATCCAGACAGGCAGTTAGGTTAAACAAACTGCACATATTGTAGGTTAATAATAAGCTTCTCCTCTGGAGGATTAACAACCTAAGTTGTTAAGTAGCCCAAAAATTTAGAGAAATAGAAGGGCTACAAAAACAGTCAATATTTTGGCCCTAGCCTTTCAGGGAAGACTCAGAACAGGAGAACCTGTATTATAACATCATGTAACTCAGTTGTGTCCCAAATTTTCTGATCAAGGAGATTATGGGGCCAGAATGGAATGTAATCAGTAATGTAGAGTGTGCCTAAGGAGAGTCATCTCGAGAGAAAACATTCTCTCATGCTTTCCCAGAGAGTAACTGGTCAGGCAATGGATGTGACTCATCCACATGGCTGACACTGACAAAGGATCTGCTAACTGCTCTACTGGGTTTCAGGAAAAATTCTGAGGGTGTGTGACTGACCTTATCAGATACAAAAGTTACATTTCTTGTTATATAGGTCTTGGTTTATCTTGGTCTTAACCATCCATCAGAAAATTATAAAAACTAGGTCTATAAAATAAAGCCATATGAATATACTGAGCTGTAAAGGGCTCAAGTCAAGAACTTCTGTGGATAACCCACTACTCTTGCGGATTGGTGGTCTGTGTTGTATTGTTTTGTTGAATTCATCCACCTATAGTATTTAGATGCCAATGGAATACTCATTTCTGACAGGACTAAACAAATAATGTGGATATAAAGAAGAACCATTTTGCATTTGTATATGCAGAACAGTTAGAATATATATACAGTTGCTCTCACTTAATTCAATGAGAAGAAAGATTTGTACTAATACTGTTTTTACAGACTATGATATCTGCATGTTGTACTATGGATAACCATTAAGAAAATAATAATGTACAATGTATTAATTATTGTAACTATCATATTAATCAGTGTTGAAACTGACTCATTGCTATTTGTTTCTCAATAAAATAAAATAAAATAAAAAGATAAAGAAACAAATTATATACCAGTGGCTCACTTGATATAGAAGATGAAGTCAGTGAATAAGGCAGAAATTAATTTGCTCCCTCTTATGCCGTTTTATATCTGACACTTTTTGTTCCAAAGTTTTTGAAATATGTAAAGCAAGGAGCCAAGGACATCTATACATTTACCTATCCATCCGTCCATTTGATTCTTGATAAATATTTATCAAATGCATAAGCATTTTGAACACTAAGCACTTTGCTAGTGCTTGAGCCAATGGTGCTTAGTTTAGGGATGATTACTATTATAACCAAAACATCATTAGTGCCTTATACTATCCACCACGATCATAACCTCAAGGCAGACTAGATAATCAAAGCTCCAATCCCTCAGACTCCAGATAGACTCATTCAGAACCTGTTCTATTTTGTCTTAGGGTTTAGAACTATACTTGAGTTAATAGAGTTGCTTACCTTTCTAAATCAGTTTGTCTGTCTTTAATGAACCTTTTGTCACTTGGCAGACAGCAGTATGTTACATTAGAGGAAATTTCCACTGTTAGTATACAGAGCCCTTCATAAATCATTGCCTTGATGCAAACCCTAACCCTTCTGTTCATTTTTTTTTTTTAGTTAATCAAATACTGCAGGACTGATTTAATCAGTATAAAATTGAAAGAGCTTTAGATCTGTAATAAAAATCCAAATTTGGGGAAGGGCAAACTTTAAAACAGCAGCCGGGCTGGCGGGGAGGAAGGGACAGAGGGTGGGTGGACAGGCAGCTGGGACTAGGGACGGGTAACTGACCACTGTCAAACCAGTGTAAGCTTC
>PVKA01007862.1:0-75756 GCA_004027165.1 Ctenomys sociabilis | reverse complement strand
AATTCTATGAGAGGCAAGATCTGCACTATTGGTGGTGGGACAGGATATTATGTCGGCTTTTAGTGCTATGGTCATCCACTAGGTAAATAATTATTGAATCTTTGATATAATTCAGCTACATAAATACCTGTAAATATAATATCATGTATGCACCTTGCACAATACCAAAACATTATGAAAACAGTTTGCAATGTATTATTTCATCGACTCTGTATGGTTATGGTGTTTTGAAACTATCTGATTGACATTTGTATTTCAATAAAATAAAAATAAATGGAAAAAAAAATAAATAAATAAAAGTGAAACTAAACTGTGTTCTTGAAAAGAAAGACTGGCACAGAGTTAAGGCTATGATTTTTCCAGGAGGAGGTGCGGATTGGAACCAGGAAAAAGCGTTTGAGACGAGTCAGCAAGTGCTTTCTACAACTGCAGAAAGTTAATATTTTTGGTCATGGGCCTTATGGTTTCTGTTGCAGCTACTTAAATTCACTCTTCAAGGGTCGGGGAGATGACTCAGTAGAGTAAGCACTTGTCTGGCAAGCACAAGGGCCTGAGTTCAATCCCCAGTTCTGCAAATAAATAAATAAATAAACTCATTCTTCCGCACCCCTGGATAACTTTATATACAAAACCAGGCACCGGCTAGATTTGCTTGCTGCCAGTAGACCTGCAGATGCAATAATCAGTGATGGACTTATGGATTTTTAATAATTATGACATAAGGAGTACATACATACACGAGCACAATATAATTATATGCATTCATGTGTACACATACTATATTTCATAGTGGAGTCTTCTAAAAACAAGTTCTTTGTGTGTATATTTTATAATTAAAAAGTCTTCCTAAGACACCTAGTCAAAGGCCACCATGTTGACTTTTAGAGCTGCGAAGGTGAAAGATCTCACTGCTAGGAAGAAAAGAAGCTAGAAATCAACTTAAATATTGCCAGTGCCCACAATAATAGACTTAGTTCTTAGAACATAGCACTTAGAAGAGGGCTGGCACAGATGAAAAGAATCTGTATATATAAAATCTATATAAATCACTATAGCAATCCATTGATTAAGTTGACTGTGTTTGCATTCAGTATTTTTAAATGTTTTCTTACTAATCTGGAGATAGTTGTCCTCAGAAATAGAGATTTCTATGACAGTTACTTTGGTTCAATTGCATAGCTGAAGTTTAAAACTTGAAAGCTGTGACCTGGAATAATTTATTTGGACATTATTTTCTTAAGTTTTTCTTCTCTCCGTGCTCCCTGAATTTCTTATTTTTCTATTATTGTTCAGTACAAGTATGATAAAAATTGTCCACATCTGTTATTTATATTTCTGTCCCAGGGCAAGGCAAATGTATATAGTTCCCCTCAAGATAACAGGAACCATATGGAGCCTGTGGAATTCTATGTATTATCAGTTTACAAATTTGAACTTTTCCAAAGATTGTCCACAGGCTGCTCTTGGTTCTTGGGTGCAAGAATTTGCACTGAGATGTTTACACTCTGCAAACACATGGGTGTAAAGCATGCTTGCAGCTGCTGTCTCATCAGAGTGAGAGGGCTGAGATGCAATTTGCAGTGGTCCTCAAACTTTGTGTATTACCTTTGCCTTCTAAGCATTAAAAAATCCTAGTGCACAAGCCACACCCCATAATCAATTGAATTAGAATCTATTGTGTAGAATCAGTGGCATCAGTTCCTTTTTTTTCTTTTAATTCTTCAGATGACTCCATTATGCAAGCCTGCTTGGGCATCACAAAGAGCTTTGGAGGTGAAGGCTGCAAAGAAAATGTGTAAGTATCAGGACACCTCAGTTCACAGGGGTTATTTTGCTACCCTAATTAGATGATGTACATGTCTAGATAAAATATCTTCATCCTAATCCAAATCTGATTAGCATCCCTAAAGTCCTTACTATCTCTCTAGAATATCCTTTCCAGAAACAGCAAACACTGATTTGACTAGGCCTGGGGGAGGAAGAGGAAGAAAAGCATGTGGGGAGAGAAGAGAGAGAGAGGGAAAGGGAGGATGCTAATGAGGGAGGGAGGGCAGGAAAGAGGGAGGGAGAGAGAAAAAAGAGAGAGGGAGAGAGGGAGGGAGAGAGAGAGATGAAAGAGGGAGGGACAAAGGGAGGGAGAGAGAGGGAGGGAGGGAGAGTGAAGGAGAGAGGGAGAGAGAGTTGAGGAGAGAGAGAGAGAGAAGAGAGGGAGGGAGGGAAGGAGAGAGAGAGGGGGAGTGAGAGAGAGAGAGAGAGAACAGAATCCATTCATCCAATTTTCAGGTCAATTGCTATTCGTTCAACAAGCTACATCCTGGGCTTAACATAAACTCTTGTGTCTGTTTTCCCTAATCACATGCAGTTGGCCTTCAAATAGAGACCAGAAAGTGACAGAAGAGGTACCTTCCAGACACCAGATGGCTCCAATTCAGTGTCCAAGAAGGAATGAGGCACAACAGTGGGTCACTTTTCAGAAGATGGCCCGGTGGACACTATTTTGATGACAATCTTTGATCTCTTGTGGGCATTTTACAAAAACCTCGGGACTATAGCTCCCTACAATGGTCTCAGTGTCTATAAAACCCTTTCCTAAGTTGCCTCTTGCTGCAGAGAAACAATGAAGCATTTGAATCACTATCCAGAGCTCTGTTGCCATCCAGAGTTGAATGTCTAATCCTGTATTCTTCAATAGAAATAATACTTTAAATCGTAACTCCCACTGGCGCACAAAGCTGCCTTGCCACACTGTACCTTCTCCTGACTGCTTCAGGTAAAGCAACTAAAAAGCATCTGAAAAAGGAGAAAAAATGCAAAATTCCTCAGTAGCATGATCTTTGGAGCTGTTTCTAGCTTGCATATCTAGGTTTATCTTAATTTGAGCACCCAGAGGTGGCTCTGTGGAGACAGGTGAAGTCCAACTGGCAAGGCAAGTACCAGTTCCAACACATTTCTTGGGCAAGTTTCTCATTCTTTCTGAGCCAGATTCCAGCACTTCTGAAAGCGAGCTTCTAAGTATATTTACCTCCTATATCTAGAGAATCGGATCACTGAAAACGCACATTCTAGAATGGGGCATCACAGCTAGAGTCCTGGCCTGGTACATACAACGTGCATCATCCTGAGCAAAATGTCTGAATTTCTGTGCTTTGTTTCCTGAGTATTTTTAAGGTGGCCATGAGATTAAATGTATTAAATATAGCACAGTACAGTCCCTGGGAAATCATAAATATTTTAAAATACAGTTACAGTTATCATCACCCAATTCATTAGACTGAGACTGCACAAATAATGTGGCTGTAAGTTCCAGAGTTGTGCATGTCCCTAAACTCCTCCTCCTCCTCACTCCCAAAGGAGCTGTGAGTCCCCATGGCACCACAGACTAAACCTGTGACCTCCTAGTGGAGTGGGAAAATGGGTTCATCTTTAGGTCTCCAGAGCCACTCCCATTCTTGGTACTCTTAGGGAATGGATAAAAATGAAAGAATAAATGTGCGCATGAATTGAGAGAGGTGATCCACTGGAAAATAATAATAAGTGAGAGAGAATCCTAACAAAAGAAATTTGAAATTGTTTACACATAGGGAAGAGGGAAAATATTCATGCACCATGACCGAAGTTCCTGAGGGGTTTCTTGCAAATAATTTAGACTTCCCCTTCTACAAGTCTGCCTAGTGGAATAAACACTTACATAGAGTGACAAGCCAAACTCCATACTTGGCCAGAAATGGGGCTATTGGGAACTTGGGTGGGGAATCACTACCACCCCTCATGTTGTACCCTGGGAGAGAAGATGTCTACTCTGTACCCCATGACTCAGTGATGAACTTCTGGAGAGAGGTAAAGTACAAGTCATTTATGAGTTCTAAGAAACAGGCATGGGAAGCCAACATTTATCCCTTACCATTAGATTCGCCTTGGCTAAAGAAATGCAAAAATAAATAAGTAAAATATCCTGTGCAAGTTTCAAGACTGCCACACACATAAGATAAATCCAGAGGAATTTCTGTGACATGTGGTGGAAATAAGGGGGCTGTTGTGTTAGCCTTTGACACTCACTATAGCACAATGCCTATGGTGAGGAACTTTGTAAAGAGGCTGATATAGATTCCAGTTTTGGAGGATGAAGATAAAAGGTCAAGCAGCCCATTGGCCCAGCATCTGGTGGTAGATGGTGGTAGATTCAGGGCGACATCACAATACAGTACAGAAGCAGAAGGGAAATAGCCAGGAGGAGAAGTGCCAAGCCCGTGGATGAGTTCACTTCACACAGCCTGCACCTGAGAGCAATAACTCGCTCCAAGACACCACCATTACACCCTCTGAGGGCAGCGCTGTCAGAACACAGTCACCTTCCCCTGGGCCCCACCTCTAAGAGGCTGCTCCCACCTCTGTGTCCCCACACTGAGCAAGAGAGTGGAGGACAGAAGCCACACCCACTGTAGGAGGACACACTCAGCAGAAGCCACAACCTCTAAGGTCTCCGGCTAAGGCAGTACAGTACATATCATGTGCAGGGAGAGCTGAGTCCTGTCAAGCACTAAGGGACACCTTCAATAGGTCCTCAGGAGCACACTTCCTCCCACTTAGCCTGATGTCTGAAAATGGGTTGGGCAATGAGGGAATGCTCAGTGCTCGGTGCCAGGGACAGGCAGAAGTCTTAAGGCTTCTGTCTCAGGCAGGCAGGCAGGGCCTCCATGGGACCCATGTCACACTCTCTGGTCTGTTTCCTTTTTGATTTCTTCCCATGTTTTGAAACACTATTTCCACACAAAAAGTTTTTCTGAGAAACTTTAATCTTTTCTTTCTCTCCATCGAAGCAACTCAATACCTAAGAAAATCTTGATTAGTTTTCAGAGAGATAAAAATATAAATTTCCTCTATAGGGACAAGCAAACAGAAACAGACTACCAGCTTTTATTAAGAGACACAGAGATGTAGAACGGCTTTGAACATTCTAAGGAGCCAGAGACAATGTTCTCTTAAGAAACAGAATCATTATGTCAAGCATGTCTGGAAATAACACTTGAAAAAGTCTGGAATTCATATCCCTGATAGGATTTAAGAAACTGAAATGGTGAGAGGGCAGACAGCAAAGGAAACATGCAACTTGAGATAAGGAGACTTCGCGGAGGTAAAAACCATAATTGTGTAATCTGAAGCCAATGATGGCAGAGAGAAGCTGAGAAAATATTGCAGCAAAGAGAAACAGTGATGTCCAAGTCCTCTCTCAGAAAATAAAAATAACATACTATATTTGTTTTTACTTGCATGAAAAACTTTTGGAATGTTAGGCAAAATATGATAAGAATAACTGAGGATTTCTGATAGCAGCAGTGGTAATAGGCTGTATTACCAGTGTGTATAGGGGACAAAAAACTGCCTAAGAAAGAGATTCCTGTAGGAGAAACTTGTATGTACCTGACCTCTTTTTATTGAGATACCATGGCATGCAAAAAAGCTGTACATATTTTATAGATAAAACATATATAGCTAATGCATACATATATAGATATGTTTAAATGTAAGCACACGCTCATGAAACCCTTGCCACAAACAACTCCCTCATCATCATTTCTAAAGGCTTACTGCCCACTGTTTTTTTTTGTGAGAACATATGTGTAAGTCTAAAGTATTTATCACAGTGCTATAAACAACATGTACTATATCATGTGGAATTTATTCATGTCACATAAACGAAACTCCATATTCTTTGCTCAATACCAGCTCATCTGTCCTGTCTCCAAGCTCTGATAATCACCAATTTAATGTTGGATTCTGTAAGGTTTTTTTTTTTTTATTTTAGATTCTTGAAACAAATAGGCACACGTAGTATTTGTTCTGTGTCTGGCTTATCTTGTTTAGCGTGATGCCTTCCAAGTTTATCCATGTGTGGCAAACATCAGTAATCCTTCACTGTTAATGTAGCACTGTGCTTTTTTTGCCCATTTCTGTATCAGTGAATATCTAGGTTGTTGGCACATCTTGGCTATGAAGGTCCAGCTAATTGCTCCAGGATTCTAGTTTCAGTTCTTCTGGATATGTAATCAGAAATGGGACTCTGGAGCATATGATAGCTCTATTTTTAACATTTGGAGGAACTTTTATTCTGTTTTCTATAGTGGCTGTGCCAACTCACATTCCTATCTACAGTTCCTAAGCATTGCCTTTTCTCCACATCTTTGACAAACCTTATGATCTTTGGTTTTTGTTTCTAATAGATATCTTAATAGCTATGCAGTGGCATCTCACTGTGGTCTTCATTTGTAACCCCCTCCTGATTAGTGAGATTGAGCAGTTAGCTATGGTACGTTTTCTTTGGAGAAATGTCTATTTAGATCTTTTGGCCATTATAAATAGGTTACTTGATTTTTTTTAAATTATTGAATTGTAGGGGAGGACCTTGTATGTTTTGGTTGTTAACCTCTTTTTTTAGACATATTATCTGCAAATATGTGCTTGAATTTAGAGATTACCTTTTGATTTGCTTTATTATTTTATTTGCTCAGCAGAAATTTTACAGGTTGATACAGTCCCAGTTATCTAATTTTAGTGGGGTTTTTTTTTTGCCTGTGCTTTACATATCATATCTAAGAAATCATTACCACTGACCAAAATCAAAAAACCAGAAACTTATATTTCATTAGCTTTTGAACAAAGTCAATGAGTTGCATAAATAAATGAAGATTTTGGTAATTCTGTGATTAAAATATTTAGAAATGTTAAGGTAATATCAGAAAAAAGGATGATACTTCAAAGTCACTAGAGAAAAATATGAGTAATTTATAAGCTCCTAAGTGGGCATCATACAACATAAAAATTATTAATATGTACACAAAATTCTTTTCATTAAAAAAAGGAAAAAAAAATCTTAGGGAAAAATCAAAGCATGTAAAAATTTGTTACTCTCTAGAGTAGAAATAGATTCTATTCTGGTCATCATAATTCTTTTTTTTTTTTTGGATTGAACTCAGGCCCTTGCACTTGCCAGCGAAGAGCCCATTCCACCGAGTCATCTCCCTAGCCCCCATAATTCTTTTTTTTAAAGTGAAGTTGACATAATGTAAACTTAACCATCTTACAATGAACAAGTTAGTGGCATTTAGTGTTTTCACAATCTGTGCAACCCCCACTTGAACTTGGTTCTAAACACTATCATCCTCCAGAAAATTCCATGCCATTAAGAAGTTGTTCTTTGTGCAGGCAAGATGGCTCAACAGTTTAAAGGGCCTGCTAAGGCAAGCTTAGACAACTTCAGGGACCACAGTTCGATCCCCAGCACCACATACCTCACCAACATCACCCACGGGGCAGGCTGAGCTGGCCATGAAAAAAATAAAAAATGCTGTTCTCTGTCCACCACAACCCATTCTCCTAGGTCCTTGTGACCACTAATCTGAATTCTATCTCTATAGATTTATTTATTCTAGGAATTTCATATAAATCATAATAGCTTTTATATCTGGCTTATTTCACTTAGCACAGTGTTTTTAAGGTTCATTTATGTTGTAGCAAGGATCGGTATTTCAGTTTTATAACCAACTAATATTTCACAGGGCAGTTGAGTTGTTCCTACTCTTTGAATATTGTGAATAGGGTGAAAACATGTTTTCATGCTTAGAAGAAAACAGTGCACTTAGATTTAGCCATAGATTCTTACGATATTAAAATCACAGAAAGAAACCTTAAGCAAATTAGACTTAAAAATAAAACTTCTCTGAAGACTATTATGAACAAATTATCAGATCAAACATTGTTCTACCCCTTGTCAACTTGGTGATGTTTTTTAAACATCACCAAGTGTATATAGACATATTTATTAACATTTTATAATTTGAACACTGTATTATATTAGAACCATGACATTTTGCCCCTGTACAAATGAGAAGTTAAACACATTTAACATATAATAACTCAAGAGAAATATTACTATTATAAAAGGTACAAGCAGCAGTATGTAAAGCATTGGGAATAAAGCAAGTTTAAAACCTAGAAGAGCAAACATTAAGTCTTGTAATTTTATGTGGAACATCTGAAGCAATCTGTAATGGGTAGTGAAATCTAAAAGCCTTCACATGTCTTTACCCTTACTGTACTTTTGTTGGTAGCTCTCATGGATTTTTGGGTGAGGCTGGCTTTGTTTTCTCCTCGTAGCTTTTTTTTTAGACAATCTATGTTTTGGGCATTTATAAACTTTTGGGGTTTTTATTGAATAGGCTTTTTGTTTATATGTTTATATATTGCCCTCTCAGGAGCACACTGCCTGCCTTGTCGGGCCTTTAGAAACCTAGGTAGAAGTCTTTTTAACCTCAGAACTCTTGAATTTTGAATGCTCATAAAACCAACACCAGTTGGATGATGCTAAAGTCTGTTGTCAGCTGGAGCAGTAGCCAGGCTTCCTCCCTACCCCCTTGGCTGTAGGAGTCAAGTGTCCAAATTTCTGAGCACTCTGACACTGATTTTTAAGAACAAATATTTTATGCTAACACTATTTTGGAATGTAGTGTAGTTGATCCCTCTGTTTTGGAACATGGGGCTCTGCACTTTTTCCTCAAGCAAAGTCCCTCACTTGCAATTTTGAGGCTGACAAGGGTGAGAACCTTCCACTTCCTGTGGTGCCCTCAGGATATATTTTCTATTCTCCTGTTCCTCCTGAGCAATGGAGATCTCAGTCCTGTTTTTACAATTTATAGACTTTCTGGCTATTTATTTATTTAGCCAAACTCACAACATTCTAAATCATCCTGCTGGGATCTTTGCTCTTGCTTTTTAACATAAATCTGACTAAAAGTCCCCAACAATAGCCATGTCACTGATTTAACATTTGACTGCTTTGATTTTTTTTTCTTGTTGTTGTTATTTATTTGTTTCGTCAGATTAACTAGTCTACTGTGCTTAATTTTAGTCTCAGTCAAAGTCTCTGGACAGGATCAAAATGTGGACAAATTTTCTGCCAAGCCAAAACATAAATCATCTGGAGTCCAACAGCCAAGAGAGTCCATCTTTCCAGCAGAAACCTCCCCAACCTGATCTTTATAACCAGGGCTTTTATCAGTGTTCTGGTCTTCTGAGCTATGACCAGAATCTCCCATACAGAAGAGCTAAAGGCATTTCAGCTCTTTGCTAGTAAGTGACATCTCTTGAGCAACATGGTCAGTTAGTCACAGCAACTACCCCATTCCTGGTACCAAATTCTGTTTTAGTTATTTTTTGCTTATTGTTGGGACGAAATACCTGATACCCAAAATTAGGGAAGAAAAGCTTTGTATAGCTCAGTTTGTGGAGGTTTTTGCTTATATTTGGCTGGTTCCCAGGCAGAGTGGTACATGGAAAAGCAGCTGTTTATGGCAATGGAAAATAGCAAAGAACAAAAGGAAGGGCAGCAGCTGCAGTTTCTAGTCATTTTCTAGTCTCTCCCCTCCTTATACTAAAAACAAGCTACCTGGGGTCCGGGGGTGTAGAACTCACACAATGTCCATGCCTTTCTCTTGCATAAGATGAGGATGCCTACAAATTCAGAACCCTGGCTCTCTGCTGAGTGACTTAATTAAACTCTTAAACTTCCCAGGTCGATACAATGTACCAACCAGTCCAAACACCAAAAATGAGAAAAATATTTGCAAATTAGATAGTTGAGAATGTTCTAGTATCCAGAATAAACATATAAATAACACCTTAGGAGCAATATGAAGAAGTGAGGACAACCTCCAGGCCGCCTAAAGCTGCGCACTGCTGCATTTTGTATCAAGTGCTTGTGACCTGCCAACATCACCACCATGTCCAAGAGAAAGTCTGAAGGGGAGGCTAAAGGTGATAAAGCCAAGGTGAAGGATGAACCACAGAGAAGATCTGCAAGGTTTTCTGCTACACCAGCTCCTCCAAAGCCAGAGGCCACACCTATAAAGGTCTCTGCAAAGAAGGGAGAGAAGGAATCCAAAGGGAAAAGGGAAAAGCTGATGCCAGCAAGGATGGGAATAACCCTGCAGAGCATGGAGATGCCAAGACAGACCAGGCACAAATGCTGAAGGCGCTGGAGATGCCAAGTGAAGTGTGTGCGTTTTTTTATAGCTGTGTACTTCTGGTGACTGTACAGTTTGAAATACTATTTTTATCAAGTTTTATAAAAATGCAGAATTTTGTTTTACTTTTTTTAAAAGCTATGTTGTTAGCACACAGAGCACTTCATTGTTGTTTTTGGGGGAAAGAGCATATGTCAGCAGTACAATGTCTCCAAAGCTGGATTGATGTGGGGAAGGCACCTTTCCCTGATGGTTTTGAGGGCCTTCCTCTTGGCTCCCAGTAGGAGGGGATTCCCTGATGTTGACACATATGGCCGCCGTTGCACAAATGCCTTGTGGTAGGGGGCAGCTCCCAGTTCACTGTATGTCCTCCTTTCCTCTGCCACCAGCACAGGCTTAACTCCCTTAAGCCCAGAGACCTATTGGGATATGATTCCCAGCAGTGATGTTCCCAGTGTGTCAGGCAATCTGGACTTGCCAGTAACGTTGAGATGGTGTCCCACAAGAGCAATTGATTTATTTTTTCTAGATGGTGGATCTTCAGATTGAGAATTCTGCCATTTTCATTTCCTGAAAGTCAGGATTGGTTTGTGAAAAGTCATTAAACAACATGCTAAATGTGAAATGTCATTGCTCATTCTTAGCTTTCCCTACTTCAGAGAATCAAATGAAGACTTCACCCAATTTTATAGTGGCTTTCTGATTTTTGGTAGTCCATCCAAGAAGGGGGTTTGAAAGTTGCTGTATACTGTTAATGATTATGTATCCATGTCCTGCCTGAAATACCATGATTATTTATGAAAAGTATCTTTAATACAGCTAGATACAGTTTGGCTTGGAAAAAATAAACACATTAAATTCAACAACAAAAACTCAAAAGAAAATTCCAATTTTAAAATTGAGAAATGAAGTGAATAAACACTTCTCTAAAGATGATATACAAATGCCTAACAGAAACTTAGAAATATGTTCAAAATTACTAATGTTTAAGAAAATATAAAACTATAATATAGTTTATAATGTCCTCAAATAAGGCATTCATTAACTTTTAAAAAATATTAAATTCCTATACCAAACTTCGTATAGCAAAAAAGAACTTTCACTCATTTAAATGATTAAACTTGATACTAAAATTTAATAACTAAATTCAAGTCAGCGACATCTTGACTCATCTTATCTCTTATATTTTATTGTTGGCCAAATTTAGCTGCATAAAAAATTCTTAATTTTTGAGACTATGGATCAAAACTCCCTGAACAAGTAGAGTACTAAATGGACATAGTGGACCCAGGGACCCAAAACAGAGCAGGGCTGGATAAGGAAGGACTTAAAAACCAGACTTAGCCAGCTGGGATCCCACTGACACATGCTATATCCAGTTAATCTTTGTGTAATATATTCCTCCATGTTAGTGTGGACACTTCCTATTTTTGGTTTTTACCATACTGAATTATTTTTGGCATGAAACCCTACTTTCCTATGCTAAATAAATATGTTCAGACTTCTCCCATTTGCTTTGAATATAATGTTTCCCTAGTTTAATGTAGGCAATCATAATATTTTGTGTTCATAGAAAACCTTTTATTCAAGAAATGTCAAGCACTTTGGCAGAATAAACAATTCTAATAATTTTCCCAAGTCCCTGAAGTCTCAACAGCATTAGAACTTGCAATTTTCCTGGGGTACTGAACAAATTCAAACACCACCTCAATGTCATGCCCCACCTCCCCTTTCCCTATTAGATAAAATGCTAGAGAGCTGCTCACTACAGGAACTCCAAGAAGCTGAGCTTTCCCATTTGAAGAGTTTTCTTATGCTTCCTCCTTCCTCCCCAAACCCTACCAAAGCACCCAATAGATTGAGTTACTTCTTTCTTTTCAAATTTCATTTCCCTTGTTCAAATCTCTACCATTGTTACTTTTATGAACTTTGCAATTAGAAAGGACTGGATGCAAGCTTTAGCTCCTCCTCTAACTGTGAAAACTTAGGTTTAAGTTTCAGTGTATCCATCTCCAACAGTCCTAACAACAATACTGACCACAGGGAACTGTTGTAAAGATCACAAAAGCCTGATGTATCATGGATGTCTCTGGTCCCAGCTACTCAGAACAATCCCTTGTTCCCAGTGGATTGCAGCCAGCCTAGGCAACCTAGCAAGACCCAAGACTTAAAAGTAAGTAAGCATGTAAGCAAGTAAATAAACAAATAAATAACCAACAGAGATAGTATACCTACGTATGCAGTATAGGACCTGGAGCAGTGGGTGTACTAGTCATCCTGTCTGTAGCATAATGGTTTCATCGTTGTAGTTATCAATAGCATTTGATAATTACAATGGCCCTTTGAATGTAATTGCTCATGTATCTTTTTTGACTGAGTTGTCCCTAAATCCCTTAAAACAGAGTCCTTACTTATTTGACCTTTTTTTCTAGCCCTTAGCATAGAGCCTTAAATGTTGATTGGATTTATGCATGATTTACTTTGCTCACACTTAGCACTTTCAGTCTTTTATCTACTTTGCAGACATTTTATAATCCTCAAATAATGAACAAATGACACTGTAGACTCAGTTTCAATCTCCTTTTCCTTGCCCATTGTTTATTTAGACCCTGTTGGTGACACTGAAAGATTTAAAATTCAGCACAGGCCAGAAAAATAAGTCAAATGGGCCCACAGCCAAGGGAAGGAAAAGGAATCACTTGGAAAGCCATAAGTCAGTTCATCCAATCTTGAAGAATAAAACCAGTCTGTTTACTACTATTTCTTTTTATCTGAGTTGCAAAATCTTGAAACTAATACATTTTTACCATATTATTTGTGCCTATTGATGGAGATTTATGGAATCTCAATGTGATGGGATTTAAAAGCACCAAAAAAGTACAAGTTAGTGTTTGAATTTCTTCCCTGTAAACATGTTAGCAAGTACTTACAGAAGCTTCTTTTGGGAGAAGATCCTAGGGTTTATTAGAGAGCCTATAGTTCAATAACTAAGAAGTGTCAGCTGTGGAATTGCCCAGAGACTAAATGGCAGGTATTTTTTAGGTTCTTTCCAGATGTTATTTCTTCAAACAAGTCTGAAATGTGTGCCATAGAATCAGTCAGTGAGGTTATAGGTAAGGGAGTGTTTGGCTTAGGTAACTTAAATATCACTTCAGAGGATGAGAAATGTGAAGCTGGATAGCCAAGTTCAAAACCTCCATGATGTCACCAAAGCTCCTGACCTCTTCCAGCCACCCCTACTACCATCTTCAGCACATTGGTTCTCATTCCTGGACTTGAGACAGCCTCAAGTCCTCAAGGGATTTTGTTCACCAATAGCAACCCACCTGAGAAGCAGGAAGTCAATACAGTTTTCCTCTTGGGACTCTTCAGTCTATACTTCTGTGGTTATTGCTACACCACTTACTATGGAAGTCCTAGTAAGGCAGAATGGGATTCTCACTGGTTACAGTAGGTCAACTGGTATTTGTTCACGGCAGATGTCCTGATTTTCCATGATGTGGAGAGTTATCTGCCAAGAACCTGAACTCAAAATCTACAGCCTTTTTGCAAAGAGGCTACTGAGTAGCTATCTGGATAGACATAAACTATAACACAAATATCATTGCCAGTTTACAGATAAGAGAAATTAAAAACTATCCTCAGCACCACATGGCTTATTAGTAGCATACAAGATTTTACTTCCAGTGCCACCATTAAATTAAGATTACCCTAAATATCTCACCTAAAACAAATGTCTTGTTTTACTGACCTTCTCAGATGCAGGCTGGCTCCTCCCACCCTGAGTGCCCTCTCAGCTGATGCGTGTCCTCCCTCTGAAATCAGGGCAGGGAGGCCGACCTGCTCCACGGCAGATCAGCCAGCACCCAGCCTTCATGGGAAGCTGACCAGGAAAACTGAAGGCTCTGGAACATTGGTGGATGCTCACCACTCTGGTCCCAGGTCAGACTACTGTGAGAGCCAGAGGAGGCCAATTATGTATGAGTGGAACACTTGCTGGCAATACACAATGTACAAGTATTTTTAAAACTTCTCCAGGCCTTGTAGGAAAAGGAAGGTAGGAATATGGCCTTTGCATCAGCAAATATTCAGATGAATCTATACCTACGTGGGCATCACCACCTACAGAAAGTGACAAAATGATGAAGAGGCCAGAAAGATGTCTTTCAAGATTTCTGAGTAGTGGCAGCAAGCCCACTATTATGGTTTAGATTATAAGTGTCCCCATGAGACCTCCTGTGTCTAGAGGTGGGGTGTTTAGGGGGTGATGGGATCAAAGGGACCTGTACTCCTTAATAGCCACCCACTGCTGGATTCTCAGGTGAAGGCGCTCTCAGTCACTGGCATGGTCTGAAGGAGCCAGAGCTCCCTGTCCTCTCCTCTTTCTGCTTCCTTGAGGCCCAGTCAAGCCTTCCATGGTCAGAACCTGCCTTTTCCACTGTGGGACCACACATTATGGACTGTGACCTCTTTAGGTTGAATATTTTGAATATTTGATCCCAGTGATAAAAAAGAAAAATGGCTAAGGTAGCCACATACACTGTGTTCTGTGTTTCCACCCTCCTCTTACTTGCTCCATCACAGGGAATGATGAGATTTGATTTCTGGAAATTCATACATTAAAATGTGTTGATGACCTTCAACCTAATTACCTTCTTCTCCCCTTCTTCCCCATCCTCCCACCTCTTCCCCATTTCCAGAAGTCTACTTTCTGGTTCCCTGTCATTTTTCAGTTGTTTATTTGTCTGCATGTTGTTTTTTAATATAAAGAAAAACATAGTATATAACTGTCTGAGTCTAGCTTAGTTTGCTTAGCACAATGCTTTCCAGGTTTATACATCTTCCAGCAACAATATGATTTTATTCTCCTTTATGGCTGAATAATGTACTGCCGTGCATATGCACCACATTTTCTCTATCCATTAATCGGCTGACAGACTTCTAGGCTTTGTTCATGCTTATACATTATGAATTTGCCTAGAAACCAGAGCATGCATGTGTCATTACAGCATGCTCTCAATTCTTGGGGAGTGTACACCCATGAGTAGGTTAGAGCTCACATTATCAATAGCAAAGGAGAAAGATTCCTTCTTCCCTGGCATCAGTACAAGCACTTATCGCTTCTTGCGTTCTTAAAAATACCCATTGATGGGCCGGCCAAATAGCTCAGCAGATTATAGTACCTACAGGCAGGGACAGGGGCTGGGGCTTCGATCCTGGGTCTGGTGTGCCAGTCCCACCCTAGGGTTCACTGAGACAGTGATTGATATTGGGCATGGTGGTGTGTGCTTTTGGGAGGCTGTAAACAGGCAGGTCACTATGAGTCCAATCTAGTAGTGAGACCCTGAACACCCTGTAGACCATTCCCCAAACATACACACACACACACACAAAATAGCCATTGAGACTAGGGTATGATGGGATCTCATTGATTTTCATTCCGCAAATGGTTCAAAGAGTTGAATTTCTTTCATAAACTGGTCATTTGTACTTCATCTTTTGAGAATTGTCTGTTCAGTTCATTTGCTTGTTTTTGATGGGGTTTTTATTTGGGAGATTTTTTTTTTCTTGCAGAGCTGGGGATTGAACTGAGGCCCTGGCACTTTCGAGGGAAACACTTATTCCACTGAGCCATCTCCCTGGCCCATTATTTGGGGGATTAATTTTTAAGTTATTTATGTACTCTACATATGAACCTATCAAAATGTAGCTAGAAATGATTTTTCTCTCATGCTGTAGGATGTCTTTTCACTCTGTTATATTCTTTGTTGTGTAGAAATTTATAAGGTGACTTAATTGCATTTGTCAGTTCTGAATATTTTTCCCTGTACTGTTGGAATCCTAGTCAGGAAATCCTTGCTTGTGACTAAGGCTTCAAGAGTTTCCCCCATGTTGTCTTTAATCACTTCCAAAGTTTCCAGTTGTATATCTAGGTCTTTGATCTGAACTTAGTACATGGTGAGAGGATTTAATTTCAATCTCGTGCATGAGATGCACAGTTTTCCCAGCATCATTTGTTAGTCTGTCTTCTCTCCAGTATGTGTTTTGGGCTCCTTTGTCAAAAAACAGATGATTTCAGGTTTCCTTTCCTTGTTTTTACATATTGCCTCCAAAGGAAAAATTAGGACGATTTTGTTCTTGCCAAAACTTTGGATGGTATCTCTCTCCCTAATCTAGAAAGCAGATGTTTTTGACTCAGCCGTGGAAGTGAATGCCATTTTATTTACTTACTTATTTCTACAAAAGTGTTTGCACAGTGTGTGGATCCTACCCAGTGACTACCATACAGCATTTCATTTGGTTTCATTTTTTTCTTCTTTGCATAGACTTCTGGTTTAATAAGGAATGGTGGAATACTGTAACTTTTTGGCAGAAATACCAAAAAAGAACAAGGGGGGGAGTCTTTTCCAGGAAGAAACTGTTTGCTCTCTTTGTCCGGGTGGTGCCACCTGACTCCCCCGGGAGGTTTAGGGTTTCTCCACATCCATCACACCTATAGAGGCTGTGTCAGAAGCCCAGGCTTCCCTGGCCCCAGCTCTCAGCATTGTTCATCACATTGTGTTCTGAGAACTCACAGGCTATGAGAAAAAGGTGCATTCTCGCCTCACTGCTTAGGACATTGACCCTTGTGTGAGCCAATTTTCCTCTCCTGTTGCTGAGCCTATGACCTCTGTCAGCAGTGAGAGCCATCTCAAGGGTTAGCTTGAAAGGTACAGCTTTTTCAGAAATATTAGCCCAAAACCATCAGCATTCAGATATGAGTAAAAAGCTATGTCTGCAACAAAGTTAGATAGAGCAATTAGTGTGTCAGTATTTCAAAGTGCTTTTTGCAACACCAGCTTATGGAGTGGCTGATGTCAGAATTTACTTGACAGTAATCTAATAAAAGTGTGCATGACCTTCGCCAAACATAGGCCCTGCACCAGGAAAAATGCTATCAGTTTGTTGTGGGGCTTTGTTTGCTTGTTTGAGCTCATTATTTACCAGTTTGAGTGTCCCAGATGGATTTCTGTACTTCTGAAAAGTCTCATTATCTGTTAAGGCTAGAGTTAGATACATTTTTAAATAAGTAGGGACTTAGCTGACCAGAACTGCAGTCAATCTGTAGGCCTGGAAAGACTCTTGAAGGCATCAACCCACCTCTTGTCTTGCTTTGGGAAAGCATTTGGGAAGAATAGGGATCAGCTCAAACTATTCCACTGCTTTTATATTTTTATTTTTCTGAAATTAATGAAAGTACTCAACTATCAAATCTGAGAAAACACTGATGGCTGGGTTGACTTCAAGATTTTACCCTAATTAAACCAGAACTTAATTTTTATATGCATGAAGAATACAAGGAATGTAAGTGATGATAGGGCCCACAGGAGGGTATATGGAGGGGGTTGGGGGTAGCAGAGTCATGAGGGTCGTACGCTGTGTCTAAAAGTAGAATCACAATTCCACACTTCCACAGTTCCCTGGGAATGCAAATACCGAAGATTTTCCTTATCTGTGAAAGTCAGAAATCCTGATGCTTAGGAAAATCTTTAAACATTGGGCACTAACTCATTGTTTGGAAAAAACCTATATACATGTGAAATACAATAAAGTAAAATAAATGTAATATACCACAATTTATCATCTATTTCAAAATAACTAGGAGAATCTGAAATTTACTAAACATAGAGATGATAAATATTATGGGTATGGAGATGGAAATATTAATTACCTTGATTTGATCATTATAGCACAACCCTGAATTTCATAGAAGTTATATTTCTAGAGTGCCCAGGAATTGCAAAAAATTATGAATTTCAGATATGATTAGAAAAATGCCTACAAATGTCCATTTCAATGGGTTTAACCCTAAATATGCTATCTTCTGCAGTTATATAATTTAATTTAATAAAATACTATATTAATAAAGCCTCAGAAGGTACAGGCCATTTTGGTTGCATTTTAGGGATCTTAGACTTTAAAAAGAACAAAACTGAGAATAAGACTGGGGAGATAGCACAGCAGCAGTACAGCACAAGGTTCTCAGTTCTATCCCCAGGTCAAAACTATATTGGATTATTTAGCTGAATTCATGAATCTACAATAGTTAAATGGCAATGGAATACCCATCTCTGACAAAACAACAAAAAAAGGAGGATACAAATGAAAGACCATTTTGTATCTGTATATACAAAATAGTTAGGATAGATATACATCTACTTTCTCTTAATGCAATGAGAAAAAGATTTATACTAATAGTGTTTGGACAGGATATCAGGTCTGCATCTTGTACTATGAATAACCACTATGAAGACAACGATGTTCATTGTATTAATTATCAACACTGTCCTACTAATCGGTTTTGAAACTGTCTCATTGCTATTTGTTTTCAGTAAAATTAATTTTTAAAAAATGACTGAGAACAATGGAGAAAGTCATACATAGTAGAGCAACTGGCCATGATGGGGGCTGCTGGCACACCTATGGAGATGGTTACAGGGCAGCACCCAATTAGCAACAAGGAGAATTGAATAATGCTCTCAGACTGGCTACTTGAAAATCTCCTGCCCCTCCCCCAAAGAAAAAAATTATGGAACATATTTACTGTTTCTGCAAAACTGTAGGGTTTTCCACAAATAATTATTAGTTATGTTCTAAGGAAAACCTCAGACACCTGAAAACATGAATTCAATATAATGTATACTTCATTTACATGCATATTACATAATCAAAGTCTAACCTATAATGAGATAAAATACTATGTGCTAATTTAAAAAAAAAATAAGTTTGACCGCTGGATTTGGGCTATGTGATACCGTTTCTTGGTCTCTACAACAGACCAGAACTTAGCGATTTGTCTCTCCCCACGTGAACTGGGGCTCTGGACTCCAGAGCTGAGTGGCCTTTGGGGTGAGTGAGTGAGTGGGGTCTCACCCCTGCACACACAGTGGTTGCGCCGTGAGCACACCTCACGCATCCCATGGTCCTTCCCTGTATCAGCATGCTTCTGGCTTAAGACAACAGGAGCCCCTTACCAAGAAGTTCTGTTGCTTATAGGTCTGGCGTGCATCTCACTTTTCTGGAGACTGTAAGGCCGCACCCTTTTCCCTGATGGTTCTGGACAATGCCTGTATTCCTGTGCATGGGACCCTTATTCCATCTCTACAGCCGCATTTTAGATGGAGTGTCCTCACGTGGCACATCTCCTCTGCTTCTTCTTCACTTTTGTTTATGTTACCATCAAAGCTTATTTTTCAGCATTTTACTAAATTTTTATAATAACAGTGTGCTATAAAATATTTAAAAAGTAATCACTGAAGTTTCAAAAGCATTCTTAATTATAAAAATCAATTAAAAACACTCCAAGGATAGGATTTGGCTATGTGTAAGATTGTGGCAATCTTTGGCCTAAATTCTAGACTTAAACACTTCAGGGTGCCTACTACACAAATTTGGAAGATAAGAAAGAATAATCATAGTAAAAAGAAAATCCATTCAGGGAAAGAAATGCATCATGGCTCAATCATTAACTCCAAAACACTGAATTTCATAGCCTTTTAAATAAAAATAGTAACTGATTTTGGTACAATTTTTTAACAACTCAAGACCACAAAATGAATAAGTCAGACCCACATGTGTAAACATCATGTCATCACACTCATGTGAGAAACTGAATAAGCGAATAAGATACAGAATGTACAATAGATATCATGAAAGGGAAGAGACTGTTCAAAAGAAAAGACAAATGGTGGTGGGGGACAGAGAAAAGGAGGGAAGTGTAAAAAAAAAGTATATATTTACATACAGTTTAGTTAAGATAGTTTTACAGCTAGTTTCTCTTGGTTTGTTGAAAAGAAAGTCTTATACTAATATTGTTTGGACAAGATTTTATATCTACATCTTGTAATCTGAGTAACTACCATGAAGACAACAATATACAACATATTAATTACTGTTATTCTCCTACTAACCTGTTTAGAAGCTCTGTTTTATTGTTTTTATTTTTTTCTCTTTAAAATAAATCTTTAAAAGATGGATACCTTTGTAATGCAAAGAAAACCTTTCCTTATATAAGGTCCACAAACACCATCTTGTAAGAGCGGAGATGGTTTTGTTTAAGGATGTCTCAATGTCCTGAATACAGCTGAATGATCCGAGCCCTTTAAGGTCAACTTCACCCTTTTGCCTAAGGTGCACATGGGTGCAGAGATTAATGTGCATTTGCATGCAACTTTAGTGATGCAGTATGTGATTCTGCCTCCCAGACATAAGAGGTTTACTGAGATATAGCTGGCTGAGAATGAGGCTGAAGCTTAAAAACAGAAGCAGGGAAGGATGTGATTTAGTCCTAAGGAATCTGTTTTCCACTGACTCTGGAACTCTTTCTATGAATGACAGCAAATCCTCAGGGACTGATCTGGCTTCTCAACTATCCTGAGGGCTATCAAGAGCATTTGCTTCTTGTCCTCATTCCTGCACTTGTTGAATTTAGAACCACTGGTGGCACTGGAGTTTCCAAACCAGAGCACAAACAGCCATAAGGGCGGCAAAGAGACTGCCAAAAGAAGATGGAATGGAAAATTCTTGATCACTGCTTTAAATGCCTGGTTGTTCAAGATGCACATGTGACCATAAGCTTAAGTGACAGTTTGACTGAACTAAGACTCTTCAAGGCCAGAAGGGATGGGGGCGATGTGCTCAGCAGTGGATCAGCCCACCCTGTCTCTAGCAGGCCTGCTGTGAGGCTGTCCAGAGGAGGTGCTCGTCCGGTGCCCTAGGAGAATGGGTCTTACACTGGTGCTCCTCCCTCATGAAGTGCCTACCTTGGGTCCAGCCATGCTCTGAATCTGGGAGCCAAACTAAGTGTCTCCTTTTTTAAACTATGGGGTTCAGGTGCTGTGTTCCACAGGGAAGCTGACCAGTATGATGCCCTTATTCAACATCGTGACTGTCTCATCATTTAGCTATGCATTTAGCTCTTCTGCAAGAAAAAGGCAGATGTACTCTGGTAGCAAATGCTTCTTCCTGTTTGTCCACTTAAAAAAAACCCTACAGCCAAGCATATAACTTGGTTTCTTTTCATGGTTTTGTAAAAATTTACTACACTTTTATGCAACGGCTTCATTGTCTTTAACTCTGTGTCAGGGCCAGAATGAGGAAACTGAAAGAAAATTCCCCAAGGAATAAAACATCTTCCGGTCAATTACAATTGAATAAAAAAAAATAATTATATATATATATATATATATATATATATATATATATATATATATATATATATATATATAACAGAAGAGAGGAAAGAGGGAGGCTGAGGCAGGAGGATTGTTGTGAGTTCGAGACCAGCCTGAGCTACAAAGTGAGCTTAAGGCCAGCCTGAACTGCATAGTGAGACCCTGTCTCAAAAAGACAAAAAAAAAAAAAAAAAAAAAAAAAAAAAAAAGAGTGTGTGTTGGAGAACAGAGAATTCTATATAGAGTTACAAATGCCAAAGTGAAGTACTGATGTTACAATTTGATTTTCTGCCTTGAAATTTAATTTAATTATAATTTCAGTTGAATGAATGAAAAGAGCATTTTCAGTCTATGGAAAGGCTGAAGGAGGAACACGAAGAGGTAGGCAGAAATGACGCTGTGGTGTGGACAAAGAGCAATTGCAGATGGGTCTCCTTCTGAGGCCAAGTAACTTCTTGCGGCTTTCAAACAAACAAATATGTTGACAAATAGGAGCTAACTTGTGAATATAAAATATAAGATATTTTACCAAAATAAAACAACAAAAGTTGTTACTGTTGGTTATCAACATGACACATAGCTCATATTATTACAATGATTGACCAGGAAGCCCATCCTCCCTTCTAGACTGAGAAGCTGAGGAAAGACAGATTCTGATTTACCTTTGCTTCCAAGCTTGGATCATACTTAGCACTCAGTACATACCTACTAAGAATCTAGTCTGTATTCCACTCTGAATTCATTCTCCCTCACTGTCACAAAAACAAGGTTATGTAGATCTATGGCTCACCCGACCTGCACCTCCTTGGCTTATGTCTGTTCTTATGCTCAGGGACCGTGGTTTGACCTCCAGCACCACATGCTGCGCCAGTTCTGTCCCTGGGGTGGGCTGAGCTGGCCACAAAAACATAATAATAAATAAATAAAATAAAATAGGAAATTAAATCTTATAGCCATGTGCAAGTGAATTTTGCCAACAAGCCAAGTGACGCAGACCCTCCACAAAGCCTCCGGAAGTGGCGCAGCCTCACCAGCACCTTGATACTAAGCTGATGAGACCATGTCATGCAGCACACCCAGTCTCTCCAAAGAAAAGCGCTTGCCCCCTCTCCTCAGCCACTGAGCACCTGCTGCCACTTCACCAGCAGCACTGCACAGGACCTAACAATGTAGCCTGTATTCTAGTGGGTATCTTACCTAATGTCATAGGTTCCTGAAAGCTGAGTTTATTAGGCCCACAGGACAGCCAGGTCAGATATAGCACCTAACATGTGAGCCCAGGTATCTGGATCCAGGAAGTGAAAAGTAAGAGCAAGTAGATTCCGAGCAATGGTAAGAATTTAGATTACATAAAACTGCTGGGTTGAGCACTTGCCTGTTGAGCCCCCTGGGATGTAGTTAGCCTTACTTAAAGCATTTGGGCAGCATAGCATCCACAGAATGTCATTTTCCTATATGATGTTGGGAGCTAGCAGTTGTGTCTATCTTCATGTCCCTAGACCACCATCAAAAAACAGCTCCCAAATAATGTATTATATCTCATTTTCCAGAAGTTATTTCCCCCAAAGAATCCGGGATGCCAATTTTGTAACTCACTGAGTCATGTGGGTGTTGTGTTACTTCACTTGATTCCATAATGCAAGTCGAAAACATCAAAAACAAGATCTCTCTCTGTCTGTCTCTCTCTGTCTCTCTCTCACACACACATATGTTGCTACACACACACATGTACACTTGGTTTCAACCTGGAAAGTTCAATGGTAGGAATGAACTTATCATTGGCTCTCAGCCAGTCCTAGGAGCCCTTCATGGTTCCCCCTCAAAAATACAGATCATCCCCAAATCAAAATTTTCAGCTCACCAATTCTGAGTGGTAGCTTCTCCAGCCAAGTCACCCCTGGAATTGTATTTTAAACTCTTTTAGCAGAGAAAAATATTTGGATCTCTGCCTATTTTGCAAAGGCTTAGCATTGAATTACATACCCAAAGCTTCTGTTTTTTTAATATTATGTGTCTGTACTATTTAAACATACATGGAAAGTAGTATTTTTTCCTAACAAACTAAAGCTTGCTGGCGCCAGCATTGCACTGGTGACTGTGACCATTGTGTGAGCTGTGACACCCCATACAGTCAAGGGACTCAGCTACGTTGTCTGAATGTGCAGGATGGAGCCAAACTGGGACATGAAATGTAGACCTTCCCTTTGCTCTTCTGGAAAGTGTGATAATCACAGAATTTACAAAGACTTTCCACTAATTACTCAAATGTCACTTCCTGTGTCTCACGGCCAACTTAAGTAAGACTTTGGACACTGAAATATTATTCTCCTTATATTTTTGGAGACTGGGTTTTAATTAGAAAGTTTTTCCTTTCTGTAATCTTTTCTTAAATTCGAAAAAACATTCTGAGCCGAGGCATCTAGGCCACATAAGGATATGTCCTTTGGAATGTCACATATTTCAAAAGGAAAAGAAAGAGACCCTTTGAACACACTTTCCAAGAGCTTTAACTGATTAGGGATCTATTTTATCTTATACATCTGTGAATAGTTTTCCAATGATGTGGCCAAAATCTTTTACCACTAAATACCATATAGCATCTTTACTAAGTGAAGTCTAGTCCTCTGGAGAATTGCTAAACACTGAAGCCGCAGACGCCCTGAAGTTTACAGACCAGAATCTAGAGAGGCAAAGGTCAGCCTAATAAATTAACAATATAAATAATACTTCAGAAGCTTTTTAAAGACAGTTAAGAAAACAAGCTACTTTCAGTCAGTTTGTATGAATTACTATCATCCTAAATTTATCTTTTTATTAGTTTTAGAGATTAAAAACTAGAATCAAAACAGAAAACATTACAGCATTTCACTCAACAAAGCAACATGAATTTCACAGTTGGAAGACACAGTACTGTCTTCCAACCAGTTGTTCATATTATCATCCTAAATTTAAATGCCAAATTTGTTATCTTATTTTATTAAACCAAACATTTCAATTTTCCCTGTTTAAAAACACCCTTATTAACATAATTTGTTATATCCTCTGAAATAAGGGAAACATTTCTTCAAGAAATAATAATTTTTTAAAGTTTTTCAGTCAATCTTTCACTCCATTCAATGATTTCACTCAATCTTGAATCAGGATAAAATTTTGTTGGGCTGTTCCCTTTCTCACCACTAGGAATTCATCTTGAATTCAGCAGCCTTCTCTTTGACAAAGATTTTAAAACTGTTGCCCTGTCATCATTCTCCTGGACCCTTAGTCCTGATTGCTGGCAAAACTGAAATTCCCAGAATAATTCTCAGGGATACTTGTTGAGTCTGATATCAGAAGGCGCTGTCAAAAGCTAAGTCATGTGTCGTAAAGCACACTTCACAGTTTTGGGGCCCTGTCACAAATGCAGGAAGGAGCTTCTGCTTTTGGTCGGCTTGCTGTGTGTCACACTGTGTGGAGCACTGTAATACAATACATTATTTCATCCCCCAGATCATCATAGCAGAAGAAATGCTGCACAAGTCACTTCCTCTTCTACTCAGACGAACAGGAATTTAGGCCAAGGAACAGTTCATCCCTAAAACACATGACTACACCCATCCCCAGTACTGTCAGGGGATGGGTTCTAGGATACCAAATCTCACCAATCCTCAGGTCTCTTTATAAAATCTCACAGTAGTTTGCCTATTACCAACACATCCTCCCACATACTTACCTAACACAGTGTAAATGCTATATAAATTGTAATGAACTGTTCTGCCTAGGGAACAAAGAGAAAAAAATCTGCCTGTGTTTCAGTCCAGCCACAAATATTTAAATATTTTCTATCTGCATTTGATTGAATCCAAAGGTTCAAGACTAACATATATGGAAAGTCAATTTTATATGCATAAAAACAATCATACCTCTAAGTCCAGTCAAAGATTCAATAAATTAGGATTTCTTCAAAAGAGAAGCCAAAGCAATTTCACAGGTCAACCACTTTAAAGAACTTAATATTACTGTTGAATTTAAGAAAATAATTATCATACTTTTAGTAGTACAGTTTGCTATAAAATGATGACTTCATAACTTTTTTATAAAATGATAATTGTTATAAAATGATTTTGTTATAAAATGATATCAAAGATGTGAAATAGGATGATAATAGAGCTTCAAGTTCATGCACACTGGATATCTTAGTGTTTCTCTTTTCAGTTTTGAGAGTTCTTTGCTGATTAGCTTCTGAATTGGAGAGACAGAGATTCTTTGTCACAGTGATGTGAGAAAACCACAGCACTGTTACAATAACCTTTAGAAGACACAATGCCAACCATGATTTTTCCCCACTCCAATTATTTTTGGGTGTCCCAGATCCCAGAAGGACGATACTCTGATATCTTGGGAAGGCAGACTGGGGTGATCTGCTCCCATTATGACTGCTCTTCAGCCTCTCTACCATCAATCATTCCTGCATCCAGTAAGAAAGACGCCACTGAAGCATTTCCCGTGATCCACACATGATTCCCCTGCCTAAGGAAGCCACCTCTGCTCTCACTTTAAGGCTTTCACATCTTTCCTAAAGAAAACATCCCTCCACGACTGCATGAGCATGACTCCTGACTTGTTCCTACCCCATAGCTGTCTCTCTCATCAGGAAAGCTGCTCAAGAGAGTGAGACTGATGGTCTGCACCTAGATTTCTCATGAGATGGAAAAACTTCCAAGGTCAGCCATCTGTCTTTCCAGTTCCCCATCGCTACGGCTTTAGCAAGTCATGCTATGCATTTGTGGAATGAATGGCTTTCACTTGAAGCCACTCTGAAGTATATGAATCTGGGTTGGCAATGAGGAAATTGAAGAGACTGGTTTGATTTTTAATTGGACTATGGAATTCCCAAGTGCTGGTGGAATTTGTGCCCCTAGAATTCAGTGTCTTTAACTTTAGAGTGTGAGAGATGAAGTAATTAACAAGAAACGACAATGCCAACATGTACAGTCTGGCTCCCCATCCTTGGGTTTCAGTCTAATTTTTCTTAGATCATGGATCTTGCCATCATTGACATGATCTTAGCCTTAAGTTTATAGCCAAAATCTTTTTTTTTTTTTTTTTTTTTTTTTGTGGAACCAGGGATTGAACTCAGACCCTTGTGCTTACCAGGGGAGCACTTACCTTATCCTACTAGCCATCTCCCCTGCCCTGTATAGCCAAAATCTTAGTGATGTGAATTCGAGTTAGGTCTTTGGGCCTTATGTCTCCATTTTCAATTTTTCCTTCTTAAATTTATTGGAAGGGATGAACAAGGAAAGGACATAAGGTGGCTACAAAATACTACTGGGTGAAGGAGTAGATTGTGTGGTATCAGAACAGTCTGTGCTCCTCAGCTTCCCGTCACTGTAGTAGTTACCCGAGGTCATCCTCTTCTACCAGGAAGAGGTTTAGTTTGGACCTCCACTTGGCAGCTTCAGTTCAAGATCAGTGGCATCTGTTCCTTTTCATTTTATAAAAAGGCAGCAGAAACTGTTCAGCTCAGGACCAGGACACAATACAGAGTGGAAAAGAAAGGGACTTCAAAGGCTGGGGGTCTCACCTCCTCGGGTTCCACTACCTCTGAACAGGGCCACAGGCTGGGGTGGAGCCTCAGTGCAGGAGCCCTGGAACATGCCAACTAGAACCATAGAAAATAGAAAGGAAACCCTTTCTTCTTTTATTTATAAAACTTGAAAATTGTGGTAGCATGTTCATCAAAAGGCTTTAGAGGTAAAAGATATCAGCAAACAGATATTTACAATATTCTAAACTATGTAACTTCCAAAATTAAAATATATATATTAAAAGAAACACACAATCCTCAGAAGAGTCAGAAGTTACCATTTTCCACACAGTCAGCCTTTCATACCTGCCAGCTCCAGCCCTGCAGATTAAACAATCAACATCAGCTTAAAAATATTTGGGAAAAGATATTTTTTATTTGTACTGAATGTGTACAAACATTTCCTTTTGCCATTAATCCCTAAATACCACAATATAGCAATTATTTGTATGGCATTTCTACTCTTAGGTATTGTAAATAACCCAGGACTGTGTACACAGAATATAAGGAAACACTACTCCATTTTATACTAGGAATCTGAGCATCTGTACATGTTATCATCCAGGGGAAGAGGCACACCCTGAAACCAGTTCCCACAGAGATGGAGATGCACCAACCTTCCATATGTTGTCTACCTGGCAAAAGAATGTATGTGTTCAACTTATAAATCTAATCACCAAGAAAAATAAAAAGCACTTCAAAAACGAAATCATCAGATGCAGACGAAAATCTCCTTAGGCTCAATTCTGTGCGGCCAACAGCAGGAAGAAATATGTAACTTTGGAGTGTATCATAACCAGCTCAGAAGAAAGGTTTCCCTCAAAGTAAAGTCAAAGCATTTTGCAAATTAGAAGATATTTTAACAATGTGAACATCAGGCCCATGGGGAGAACATATGCAGAACACAGCTGTCTTTGCAGTGCCCCTTTTGCTGTAAAGTACAGTAAAAAAGACCAATCCCTGTAGGAATGAGATATGTTCTTTTTGTCAAATGGAGCTGTACTTTCATGATTTCCCACAAAACAGCTGCAAAAATACCTACAGTAGGGCATCTGGAATTCTTAAAAGTGACTTGAGGATTTGTGGCTAATGAAACATTGTGAAATAACACTCACCATGTTGTAAAAAATACCCTTAACCATTTATTAGCATTTTTAAGACAAAAATGAAAGGTGCCTTAAGCATAATAGCCAGCATGATTAGAAGAAAATGCTCACATGACAAAGAAGTAGTGTGACTAGATTCCCTACCAGGAGAAGAACTAGACACACGATACTGTGAAATCTCTCAGGAGGTACAGAGAGCACTGTGGGAAATTCCAATGTGATGGCCACAGCCTAAGCATTTGATCAAATTGTGAAGCATAATCAGTAATAGCCTTCATGTTCTCAAAAAATGCGATTTCCTGGGACCAAGCATTGTTCCCGAGGGAGAAGGGGAGAGAATTCTCCTAAAGATGTTTTTCATTTTTGCGTCTCACAAAATAGGACTATCAGAATGAAAGCAATGGCCTTTCCATAAGAGCTTGGGTCAAATAAACCATGTATTGTTCTATTTTAAAATGAAACATCTGGCTGATTTAAGATGAAAACTAGCTTAATTATTCTTGAGCATCTAGCAGAGAGAAGTTAACTTCAAAATCCATACATCTCTCCAAGCTAAACATGGATAGAAAAGAACTATGAAGTTATTTTTGAATCAGGAAAGTAGATCTGGAGGTAATTTAGTGAACACAAATTACCATTGACAAGGGAAGAAATAATTTATTCTCCTGGTGAGTCTTTTTATATGAATGGGCCATGTAGAGCTATCAGCAGAGAGAAGGCATTTAGACAGACTTAAAATAATTAAAATCCAAATTCAAAATCCTGTAAGATAACTGAGGTATCAATGTGAAGTTTTAAGGCTCTTCAGAGAATTTTAGTTTTCAAGTTGAAGCATAATGACAAGATTACAAGATACAAAAGTAAGCGAAAGAAAGTTTGTAGGCTGGAGATACCCAGGCTGAAGAAAGTGAACTCTGATGTATTTCTTAACAAATTCTTCTCCTCTGTCTCACTTTTACTTGTCAACTTAAGGGTCTCTTCCCATTGGAGTGTTCATGGATACAAAAGGCACCTCAGTTCATCAACTTAATTAATGCACAATTTTGGTCACAAACTGAATTGGGTAAGAACAACATCAAATTTCCCCATAACATTTACATCGAACCTAACCATTGAATTTGATTTGATTCTCATCCAGTTTGGTTTACACACAGAAGCATGAAAATAAGTAAGTTTGTGAGCTAAGGTACCACTGTATTTACTTGGATATCCGACCTCAGCTTGAGGGGCCCCTCCCAGTGATCCTCAGCTTCTTGTGCTGGTGGTTACTGCCAGACACAGTCTGCTGGGAAAGGTGCTGTCCTTTCTCTACTGGAGCATGGAACATGAAGGAAGCATTTGAAACCCTGATTTTATATATGCCATCCCTCCCCTCTTCTCCATTTGCGTGTCACTCAACAATGAAAGGATGATCTGATTTTCTGGAAGGTACAGAGTCACATCCTAAAAAAGAAAACTACAAATCATACTCTTAATCTATCTTCTTCCATACTTCTCGGAAAAACAATAAACACCATAATTAAAGGGAAAAGTGCTTTCCTAAGGGTGTGCTCCAATACACACTCAAATTATTAACCTTGACTATCTGCCTGGATCTTTGAACCACTTCTTCTTCTAATCTCCATGTTGTGAAGGTCCATGTATCTGTGCTCCTCACAGGAGGAAGGTTTTTGAGTACACTATGTTGCCTTAAATTTATATTATTTCCTGTCTGTGAGAAAGGAGAGACCAGCAGGGAATGGTGACTGCTGTGTTTGGCATTTGAACCAGTATGGAGTCCAATGCACATGCTTCCGAAGATCACAAAGACAAACTTTAAATCTCAGACAACCTCATCCAGACCTGCAGGAAAAAGATGAATTGCCTATAACTGCCTGTCTGCCTCCAGATTTGTGAAGCCATCTTTCTCATACCTATCACTGCATTATTTGAAAAACATTCAGTAAGTTAATCTTTTGCTCCTTTTAACATCCACTAGGACTAGTCATACATTTTTTGGTTAGAATATCCACTTAGTTACATAGATATTCACCTGTCATCTTGAGGTTATCAAATAATTCAAACGTGTATCCAAGAGTCATCACAGACGGTATCTTTCTAGGAGAAACTAGTTACAGAAGCAGCTGAAATTATTTTGTTGTTGGAGAGTCTGAAATAATCTATCAATCATGTTACCATATGAGAGATATTTAAACATATGAATAATCTAAAATATGTATTTTAATCTAAAATATGTATTGGGGCCAGGGAGACAGCTAGGGCGTAGGAGAGAACTCAGTAGAATAAGTGCTTGCTTAGCAAATGCAAGGTCCTGAGTTCAATCCCCGGTACTGCAAAAAGAAAAAAAGAAAGAAAAGAAAAGAATATAAAATATGTATTGCTTCTTAAACTAATGAGGTACATATACTGGAAGTCATATTTGTTAAAATATGAAAATCTACCATAACTCAAAGAGAACACTAAAGCTCTATTTTAAAGCTCAAATAAGGCAATGGAACCCCTTGCATAATTGCAGTGATTCTTCATTGTGACATGCATATTTCTAGAGATTGAAGTGATCTTACCTTATCAATCAGAAAATTCTGTAACTTAGGCAAGTCTTATTTTCAGCTCTATGACTCTTCCACTCTTTCCTAAAGGAAGGTGTGTGTGTGTGTGTGTGTGTGTGTGTGTGTGTGTGTGTATCTAAACCTTATATGAATGTATCATGTGAGAGAAATGGAAGGCCATGTCAAATTTAAGAAGAAATCAATAATAAATTCATGACTTAAATTTATTTTTAATTATAGTCTGAAATATATGTTATATACTAAAAGTAAACATGTCTAATTTTATCCAAGAGATAAGCTGACCCAGAAGTTTTCTGAGCTCAAAATACTAAGCTAAATGCAAACCAACACAGTGACTTTGTTGTTACACTGTTCAGCAAATCTCACAGAGGAGGATTTGGGTTTTTTCAGAGGTTAAGAACATTGATTCTGAGCTATGATTTTTAGTTGTTTTGTTTGTTCTGTGATCATTCCAAGAAGTGTTTGAGAATTCTCCATTTTATGTCCACTGGAAAAAATAGATACTCATTATCCAATACATATTTGGTTATTAGGAAGGTAGTGGAAATTTATAGTGAGTCATGAATCATGCAAATTTATATTCAATTCAGCTATGAAATTAAACCTAGAATACAGAAGCCACTGAGTTTAGAGAGGGTCTTCTAGAAGAGGTTGAAAGTAGGTTAGGATTTTCCCTCTAGATAAAATGTCAGAAACTTGGCCCTGAGGTGTAGTCATGTTTCCAGGCAAGGAAAAAAAAAAATCATACGCATTCTCCAGAACTATATTTATTGCTTTAAAGGGGTGTGGCACAAGAGAGATCTAAAGCCAGAAAAAAGGAGGGTGAGGGTGTGAAGGAAATTGTGCCCTGCTTGGGACAGAAATAAGGAACATCTGCAGAATAATAGCAAATTCCTTCATGAACAGAACATGCACAGCTAAACTCTTCAATACCAAATAAACCACATTGTTTTCCAAGTGCTGTTTACTATTAGTTTCCATTCTAAAATCAGTAAATTCAGAAACTACTTCAAAGAGGAAAGGAAGGGAGGGAGAAAGGGGTGCTGTCTTCCTCTACAGCTGCCATTGTAAATCTCAGTCACTGAGCTCTGCCATTTCATTTCTACCACAAGAGGGAAAGGCCTGGAAATGCAACTCCAGGGCCCGCTATACAGTCAATTTGTCCTATCTTTAGGACAAATTTATACTCTAAATGAGTATAATATTCCGAGGTGCCATTTTTAAAGCAGTCAAACAGATTAAGCACCTTAGCTCCTTCTCTTGCTAAGGAAAGTCACGAGATTAACTGTGTTTCTCATAAGGCAAACGTCAAAGGAAGTGTTTATGACCCCCTGACAATTGATAGGCAGCCAACTGGTCTACAAGCTTGCCTGATTTCAAAAGGGAAAATAGAGGCAAAAATGATTTTTATATTTAAAACTTAAAATTAGAAGTACACTCTAAGAACAAAAGGATAAGGATAGGTAATATTTTTAAAATAAAAAGTTTATGTCCTATGTAACCAAAGACATGAAAACAGATTGAAGGCCTATAAACATTCCCACAGAGCTAAGCCATGAAGGAACGGCCCCCATGCCTACCTTGAGCAGGAAGCAGGGAGAAGTAGGAAGTGGGGAGAAACAGTCAGTAGCTCAAACAACAGAGTGGTCATGGCTCCATCCATCGTTCTACCTTGGCCCTTGGTTATTCTCCCCCTCCTCCCTCTGTTTCTCTTTCATCCTTTTCTGCTGTTCAGGCTCTCCTGATAGTACACTGGAACCACTCTGTTCTCTACTATCCACTATCAAAATCCAACAAGTGTAATTTAACCACCTCTTCTCCTCTCAGGCTAATTGAGGTTTACCAGGAAAACAGGATTCTGGGGAAAGTGGTGAGAGATGTTTTCTATTTCAAGATCTGGCATGTACCTCTCTGAGTCATTAGATGACTTTAGTCAGTGGAAGTGAATTATTTTTTTGTATCCCTTCAAGTGCCATGATTTATAATATCAACAAGAATTTTTATACATGCCCCATAGTAAATCAAAACATGCCCAATGATTCAGTCCATTTGTGATTATTGGAACTCATAGCTTTTTTGTAATGTAAAGGAAATACTAGTTATATTCTGAAAAAGTACAAAATGCTGCTCTCACTGCCTTAGTTCTTGTCTTCCTCGTCCTCACTGCTGAATTAGTTACCTGTATTTTGAACACTTAGCTCTCACAAGCCAAGAACTAATGCTACAGTAAAGTTCATGCTGGCTCACATGAATCAAAACCAGTCTACCTACACGGAGGATGGAAGGAAACATGTGAACCACCAACTTTCTGAATATAACCTTGCCTTTTCCTGACAAGTGACCCAGCAGAAATAATGATAATAATGACTTCTTTCAGGTAATTGTTGGTGCTGAGAATAGAAAGGGAATCAGATATAACAAATCTGGCATTAATCCTGCTCAGATCACTCAACTGAAAGACCATTCTTATTAAATAATCTCAACCTTTTTATATCTGTGCTATGTAATTAGCAGTAAATATTCGACCATACAACTCCTTTGTATGTTATAGGTACAAACAAATGCTTGCTGAGTTGAAAGAAAGGCATCCATCCAACATAGATCTTACCAAATTCCTCTCTGAAGGCAATGTACAGGTATATGAGAAGTTCCTGTACTGGAGATATAGCTCAGTGGCACAGTGCCTGCCTGGCAAATCCAAGGTTCTGAGTTGGGTTCCTGGTGCCCCCCAAAAAAGAAAAGATCAAAATGTTCCTGAGTGACATGAAAGCTAACAACTGTACTCATCTGAATGCAGCTGGAGAAACAGAAACTACTCTGACCACCTAAACAAGAAGAAATTCATACCTTGCATAGAGGCTGAGCCAGACACAGTGGTACCATCCACATGTGGGCAAAAGTAGGCCATGGGTAGAAGCTGAAGAGATAAAGAAAGGGCACAATCATGTAAGCCCAAGTGTCAAGGACATAGCAGCCTATAGGAACCATGGTAGCTCAAGGGCCCTGGAGGCATGGTGCCCAAGGGAAAGACAGCAAGGAGAAATATCTTATTTTCTGCCTGATCTCCACTCTGATCCCTTCCAAGGCCTCCCCTTAGCCAAAGTGAGATGAAGGACAATTGACAAAGAGGCTTGGGAGACTCAGCCAACAGGGATAAACCACCTATGATGTTGAACAAGTCCAAGTGGCCAGGGAGGATTGTATAGATCTGAGGGAAAATGGCCCTAGTCTAGCTCACTGATACAGCATTAGCTTCCTTAACATTAACACTGAGTGGTAAATAAATTCAGAAGAGAGCAAGGTCCTATTTCATCCGATACAATGTAAGCGCTCAATGCACTTGGAAGTCACATATGTGTTTTACACACATGCATTCATATCAAGATAACTCAGGCCGCCACGGAGATTATACACAAAATGGGATATGCATATGATATCTGATGTGCATTGGGAAAACAGACATTTAAAATGGTATCAAGGAATTTTGGAATTACTTCTGCCCATTGTATAAGGCATCAAAGGGCATCTCTTTGCATATTTGAGACACTGAATCATCATCCTAAATCCAAGGCAAAACTGGCACTCTACAGAATGCATGGTCCCCGCCTGCCCATTCTTCCCAGACTCTTAGCAATTCTTACAGCCCTTGGTGCATGGACTGTGGCTAGGTCACAACACTGGGGCAACTGGAAAGTGGGGCTCAGGATGGAGCTGACCTCACCAGGACAGTACCAGAGCTGGGTAGTGTGCTTGCTTCAGTATGCTGATGCCAAGGCCAGCCCATTCTTTCAACCTGCTCCATCTGTTGACTGCAGTAATTAAGCAAAAGATGAAGGATTATTTAAAATCCAGCAGACTAGTTTCCCAGAAGCAGCTGCTCTGAGTAAGCGCTTTATGGTGTGTGGCATAGTAGCGGTGAGATTTGGTTGGCAAACTGATTCTATCTTAAAATTGTTGTTCTCTTGCTTACCAACCATATAGCACTAGGCCTTTCAAGTCTGCCATGTGCACAGTGACAAGAATGATGCTTTTATTAAAGATAGGGCACATGCAGAAACTCAATAAACTGTAGCATCCACAAGTGTTCAAGTAACAACAACCCCTATAAGTAAAGATGCTCAGCAAGGATTAAGCCTGATCATAAGGAAAGTCCACGAAAGTAGTTTTGCAAGGTGGAATTTTGGGCCAACCACTGAAATAAAGTTACAGTGTAAACAGCAAAGTCAGTTGCAAGTGTATAGTTAATGAACATATTCTTTCTTTTCTTGAGACAAAACATTACCAATTTATTTATTTGGCAACCAACATGTAGCCATGCTTTCTACACTCTTGGGTGAGGGTCTTGACCCACAAAGTCAGAAGACCCCACAAAGAAATGTTCCATACTGGGTCAAGAAATAGGGGGCATAGCAATGCTGCTATCCCTCATTTCACTGGTATGGAACAAAATTAATGTTATATATTTTTCACTTTGAACACACAGAGTGTGCCTTACTTTCTATAAGTGAGTTAAAGTGTTATTCCTTGCTGTAAAAATTTAAAGACCATTAATTTCCAATGAGGCAAATATTTACTAATGCACCACTTTCCAGTTCTTAAATCTAAATATTTGTCTTCCCTCTCATTCTTTTTCTTTAGCCTCCCTGCCCCTTTACTATCAATCCCTTCTCCCATCCTACTGTCCTACATAGAGCTGGCTCACCACAGGACAAGACATATTCAATGATTTGTTGCAAACCATCCATTGACCATTTAAAAAATGATTTATGTTCAAGTAATTATTTTAAGGATTTGTTATTTCAAATTTTGAGAAATCTTCACATGACAAGAGTCCAAAAACTAGGCAGCAGCTTTTCTTTCAGGGGTATGTTGACATATTCAGTGAATAATTTCCAAAACACTATGGCATGTTTGAGGTTATTTTTCTATCTAGACAATGTGTGTGGCTTGAAACTCAAATTTGTGCAACATGTTTTCTTAGATTTGTTTGCCAGGTGACCAGAATAAAAAGCAGGTTCTTAAAAATTGCCTCCTCCAATGTCTATCTCCCCTGGTAGAGGGGCTTCAGTGCATTCCAACTATATAGTTTTTGTTTCAACGCCCTGTGTGGCCTTGCTCAGTTTAGATTTGAACCCAGTTCAAAAAGCACAAGTCCAGAAAAGGATTGTGCAAGAGTTCCATGTTTATACTATGCTGTACATTCTTAAGAATACTAGCCATATAATCCATAAACATTAATTTAAGTTTTATGAGATTTCCAATCAACTCTTCAGCAAATACTACAAATTTCAAGGCAAACATGGAGAAAACGCTAAATAAAGCAATGTTTTCTGAAGAGTTTATATAATAATGAACACAAGTTCATTTATCACATGACTGATGCAGACATTCCTAGAGCATCCACTGTGGGCATCCATGGTTGCTAGGTGCTGAGAACAGCACAGAGTGAGTAAGACCTAACTGGAGCTGCATGTTACAAGCAGCTCCAAGGGCTTCACTGTGTTGATATCAAGCTGAAAATCTGCTTATTGGGCTGGGAGAGAAATTGCGATGTCAGGAGTCACTTTGGAGCCTTGTCCTGAGAAGCTAAGAGGAGAGCTGGCGTTCACTGAAATGAGAAAGACTGAGGACGCTGAAAATGCAAACTGATATCTGAGATGCACAACATAGACAATGACTACTAAAGCTCCATTGGTAATGTGGCGGCAGAGAAATAAGCCTGGAGTAGCAGCCTGCCTCCAACCCCAGAGCCATCCTGGATTCATTATTTCCAGTCAGTCAGTGAATGCTGTAAATGTCTCTGCGTTGTTATGTTTTAATTTGCAGAGCTAGAAATGAACATGCTATGCAACTGCTTCTCCACTAGCCTTACCTGAAACCCTGCTTCCTTTTTGAGTCAGAGGCACCCAGGTTAGCCTTGAACTTGTGATACTCCTGCATCTGCCACCTTGCTGGACTCAATATTATCAACTTCAACTTAAGACAATCCCTTTTCTTTCTGTCCTTTGTTTTCTATCCATGCTTCCTCCTGATGTCATAAGTCTTCATTCTGGTCAACTGCAACCTCATCTTAGTCAGTACTTCCACCCAGCTTTCTTCCAGGTAAAGTCCAAACAACTGCTACCAGATTAATGTCAAAATGCTAACTTCCGTCACTCATCTGATCAAAAACATCCACAAACATTTAAATTTCCTGACAGATTCTAATGTCCCAAAGAGTAACTGGAAACAGTGCCCAAAGTAGATTCTGCAGCCCATATGCCAGAGGGTATCCTTTTGTGGATCTGGTCAAGGCCCTAAAATCTGTACTTATGAAACAAGCTAGGAGAACTCAGTTCAGGACTGAGACACACTACAGTGGAGGCAGGACCTCCTACCTTAGCTGAGCTGAGAGGCTCTTTGCAGGATGGGAGGATCTCTTACAGGGCAAGGCAGGGCAGAATCAGAAGATCAGCAATGCTCAGAAGACTGGCAACGACACAGTCAGTACACAAATGGGGTTGCACTTTGTTCTGAAAACTGGTTATGGCAAACCACTGCACTCTCAGATACAGTATGAGTCGTCATGTCTGTGGTTCACGTTAGCCAGTATGTGTGTGATGCTGGAAGTCTAAACTTTCAGTTAATAATTCCTGATCTTAACTCCACTCTGCAGGCTAAGAACATAAAAGTCTCAATATGTTTAATGAATTCTCACAGGACACTGAATTGGTCTATGGGAAGGAAGGCCAGGATCTAAGTCTTGGGTGTTCCTGCACCTGTGCCATTAACAGCCCTCTCCAGAAGAAGCTCCAACGTAGATCATTTTCATTTCTATAGAAATACACTGAAAAGTCAGTCTTACTTTTTTTAGCCTTTGCCTCAGCTCTCTTCTTAATTCATTATAATCAGGTTTTTACCTCATTTCATCCATTAATTTCTGGCCACTAGGAACACAATCTTGTTCTACTAAATAGTCACTTCTCCATCCTCATCTTAGTTAATATTTCAGCAACACTGGAGAAATTACTTCCTTCTTTTAAAATTGCTTTTTGATATCTTTCAATTAAATACGAAGTACACTACCCCAATTTAAAGGAAGAAAGGTTTGACTTAGCTAATGGTTTCAGCAGATCCAGTAATGGATAGAAAGGCTCCAAATGGTGGACAAATATGGAGGAGCGGGTCACTGAGCTCAAGGCAGCTGGAAGCAGAGCAGGGAGCAGCACCAGAGAGGAGCTGAGAGGAACCGGAGGCTGCAACCCTATGACCCACCACACGCACCAAGGAGCGTGCTCCTCAATGACTGTGTACTTCTTCATTCAATAAAACTGACACATCAGAGTGAATGGCACACTTGTTCCAAGAACACCTCAAATGTAAGCTTTCCGAGAGACATCTAATTGCCCACCACTAAAACTTTGGTCAGTTTGAATCAGAGAAGTCAAAATATAGCTTTGAATACCCCAAAGGTGGTAGGATAGGGAAGTAGCTTCTGTCCATCAACATCATGCTTTACCATTGATTAACTGGTACAGTATATATAGCACTGTGAGAACTTTTGTTCATAGGTAGCAGCTACATGACTCACTTTCAAAAGTTCAGGTTCCCATTACACTTGTTGTATTATGTCTAAGACACCTCTTTCCACATCCGAAGCTTCAAATTGAAACTGATCCAATGTCTGGAGAAAAGCTGGGCCATCAGGAGATATATGATGCCAGAGACTGAGCGTGTCCTATTATCTGCTGACTTGCAATTAAAATGAAGCTATAGCAACGATTTCATGGTGTAACTGTCTGAGACAGAAACTGGCCTCGTGGGAAATGAAACAAAACCACAGACAGGAAGTGGGTGTCTCCTTCCTTCAGGGAAGTATCCAGCTGCCGGTTGTTTCACTCTGAACTTTTGGGGTCCACAGATAGGCCCTCTCCAACCCAGCTTGCCATGTCGCCATGCAGCCTGCCCTGTCAGCCAGTGCCAGTCCACATCATACTTTGTTTTAGTTGCTTGGCTCAGATCCTTAAAAGGAAGGAGTCAGACCAGACACTGGACACTAGAGAGTGACTGACCTCAGATCAGACACCATCCTGGGCTCAGAACAGAAGAGTGGGACTGAGTTTTTCAGACCTGAATATCTAGACTCATGAGGTCCTCCAGGCCGATCATTTCTGTGAAAGAGACAATTTGATAGTAAATTTCAACCCACTGTGGATTGTGACATTGCAAATAGCAAAGATGAAAGTTGTTTTCCTAGGGCCAGCCAAATAGCTCAGCAGATTAAAGTGCCTACAAGCAGGCATAGAAGCTGGGGATTCAATCTCCAGGTCTGCCCTGCTGGCCTTGTCCCCAGGGCATGCTGAGATGGCAATTGAGACTGGGTGTTATGGTGTGCACCTGTAATCCCAGCTCTTGGGTGGCGGTAAACAGGCACATCACTATGCGTCCAATCTAGCAGTGAGACCCTGAACACCCTGTAGACCCTTCCCTATATTATATATATATTAAAAAAGAAAAAAAAAAAAAAGGAAAGTTGTTTTTCTGACAAATGTCCCCTAGGAATAAAGCTTACCTATCATGATTAAAGGCAAATGGCAGGAGCAGGCATGAACACATTGGAAGGCCCTGAGTAAGGGAGGAGACAGACGTGAACTGGAAAAGTGGGAATCCTTGGCGGAGAGCAGCACTGACCCAGGGGAATGTCTCCCCGAGCAAGTGTGCATTTGTGAGACTGCAGACCAGCAGAGGAGGAATGACGCCGTTTTTATAGAAACAAAAATTTAAAAGGAGGAAAATATTGGTTGGATTGCAGCTAGTTTCTCAGCCCCAAACATCTGGAGCTGAGACAGGGGAAGGTGAGGAGCCGTCACTGCTGCAGCTCCTGCCCCACTGCAGGGCTGGTTACAGGGGATATTTACATTAAATTAACGTGGCTGGCTAGGGCTGTGTTCAGCACTTGGATATGCGGTTAAATAATCAGTGTGGTTTGGCTGCTGGTTGCTTTACTGTGGTTAAATAATTGGTGTTGTCTTGGTTGCAAGCTACTTTAAAATAAATGTATATGTGCACTTGTTTCTCTCTGCCTGTTCCTTCCTAGAGAGCAATTCCAACAAGCCAAAGCAGAATGGTAGAGGACCAGCTTTTGAAGGAGCGCTCCCCCATCATGTGTGCTTCCCTGGATGCTTCTCCAGGCTTGAGGTTCTCAGAGACTTTTCTTCCCCACACCTCAAAAGTCTTAGTAAGGAATTCAGTTCTCACAGAGACAAGGCTGAGCCTAAGAGCGTCTACAGTCCAGAAATGAGCTCCACTTTTAAGGATGTGCTTACTTCTGAGACTCACCAGAACAGGGGGGGAAATGATGTGGCCCCACTGGATGAAATGACCCTATGTGCAGTGTTTTTCCCCTGGTAACATTTCTTTTTCCCTGGTAGCATTCCTTGCTGGGACCTGTTGAAGCCAGGAACAATTCCTGGCACACTCTATATGCTCAAGATTTGCTGAGCAAATAAAGGATAATGGCAACAAAATTCATAAATCAGGAAGGATGCTGTAGCTCCTACTGCAAGACATTGTTTGACTCTGTCACATGGTTGATCTGCTTAGCAGTCATCACACTGCCACAAACTGCTTTGCCCTGGGCCCTAGGAAACCCCTGCTTTCCAGATCGTTCTTCCCATAGCCCCGAAGCTGCCTCTGACCCTAGACAGACTAAGGAGCAGAGGTAGCAGCCCCTCTCCTAACAAACTGATGGGATGGTAAGGCGGTACATTGCTCAAGTCTAGGGACAAGCCTCCCTCAGATGGTGACAACACTGCCAGTTATGCATGCAGACAAATCATACAAAGACTAAGTCCTTGACAGGTGCTTGGAAACCACAAGGTCCCCAGGTCCCGTAAGAGAACCCAAGGCTCCAAATCTAAAGTTGGATACAGAGTGAGATGCTGGTGAGGCAAAGCAAAGGCGTGTTTCAGATATGGCCCATTAATGAGAGAACAACTGCATCCCCTCCAAGAGTCCAGAGGATACATTTCCTCTCATTTAGTGGCTAACACACAGTGTTTGAAAACAATTTTTTTCTGAAGTATCTCTAGCAGAGATTCCTAAGACTTTAAAGGTAATTTGGAAGCATTTATCAGAATTAATTTGTCATTTTAGTAAACAATCCTATTTGCCTTTATTATTTTAAGGTATTATTTAGTCAAGAACTGTGGTACATCCAAACACTTTGGGAGGCTGAGTCAGGCAGCTTTCATGTTCAACTCCAGCCTGGGTAATTTAGTGACTTAGCGAGACCTTGTCTCAAAATAAAAATAGAAAAAAAAAAAAAAAATGGGCTGGAGGATGAAGCTCAGTGAAAAAACCCTGGGTCTAATCCCTGGTAGTATCCAAAAAAACCAAAACAAAGTATGTTGACAGTTACTGATGTTTGGAGGAAAACTCTAAAAATGTAAACCTTTCCCTGTGTGACTTGGCACTACATTTAATGTGTTTAACAATAAGGCAAGGCAGGGTAGTGACAAAAGACAAAGCTCAGGTCACTTCCTCTCCTGGTGCCTTGCCCTACGAAGTGCATTATGTTAAGACACCTAATCTTCTCAGGCTTCATTTGTCTTCCGTACAATAAGACATATTAGGATTAAAACTGAGGAGGGGGCCTAATTTTCACTGATGCAGGAGGATAGCAACATGTCGTTCTGGTAAGGAGGCAGGGAAACAAACACTCTCCTACAAAAATGTGCTCCTCTCTGGTCAGTAATTCCATGTCTAAATATGTCTCCATTAGTGCATTAAAGCACACAAGAAGACAAATGTCCTAGCATTTTCACTGCCACACTAGAAAAAAACAGAAACAGAAAGTTCATCAGTGACTTCCAAGGGTTCCTACTAACTGTCAAGCGGGCTAGACTGAGAAACACCTGGACTGCTTCCAAAGACAGTGGGCGTATGGATGGCAAACCTAGGACAGAGACCCACACTGAAGATGGGAAGCATCATTTCTATAAGCTGGTGCTAAAGGAGCAAAGCTAGAAAGAAGAGGAAACCCATCCACCCAGCCTGGCATCCGCCCCTCCACCTGTCTGTCTGTCTCTGTCTGTCCGTTTGTCTGTCTGTCTGCCTGCCTCTCTCTCTCCCCTTTCAGACCAGCAGCTTTCCTTTGACAACCCATTGTGCCATGACGCTCCCTTCCTGCCTCAGGACTGAGAGCAGTGGATGCAATGGCTGAGCACTGAAGCCTGAAACAAAGTAAGATTTTCCTCCCATAAAGTGTATTCCCATGCATTTTGTCCTGGAAAGCTAACATGTTTGTAAAACAAAACAAAACAAAACAAAAATGGAATTCTGTGTGCTCACCAGGAAAGATAAAGAAGCAAGTCATAAATCAGTTCTTTGTAAAAGTGACACAGATCAGTGTTCAAAGTGTACTGTCAAATATATGGTTCTTTTGTAGAGGCATTTATATCTGTATATGCAACACAAGACCTCTGGAAATGAAGGTAGTAACTGGTACCAGTGCTGAGGAAGTAGGAGACTGGGTACAAAAGTGACTGGGGTTTTCTGAAAATATATACCTTTTAACCCTCCGTGTTCTGTACTATATTAATTTCTTCTTTTGAAATTAAATTGCATAGAAAAGCAAAAGCCAAAAAAGAATGTGTTAATGGTAAATATATTACAGGAAGTAAAAAGCATAAGAGACAAAGTCACCTGTCACAAACTTCCATGATCAAAACTGCAGTATGACAGCAGGCCTGACTCAAGGTGGGTCCTCAATGAGTACTTCTGGGTTGGAAAGTGAATACAAAATATGACCACATCAACATATGTACGTACTCACTTGGGGAGATACATTCTTCATTCTTTAATGAGCAAAAAAGGAACATTAAAAGTGAAAACTTTAGGACTGGCCAGATAGCTCAACAGACTACAGTGTCTACTTAGGCAGGCTCAGTAACTAGGGTTCAACCACCAGCATCCCATGCCAGCCCCACCCCCGGGGTGTACTGAGATGGAGACTGAGACTGGGTGTGGTGGTGTGTGTCTGTAATCTCAGAGTTTCGGAGGCTGAAACTGGGAGCATCACTGTGAGGGTCCAATCTGTGTAGTGAGACCCTGTAGACCAGGTATCAGATGTATTTTTTTTAAAAAGTAAAAAATTTTAAGTGATAATGCTCTAAAAGGAAAGATTGAAAAGTACAGAGAATTCCAACGTGACCCCATAGTCTTCTATTTTTCCTTTATAGTTTGTATCAAATTAATAAGATGCATTTGTCACAATTTTTTATTTGTTTTTTGAGAGAGGGTTTCACTGTGTTGGTAAGGCTAGCCTCAAACACATGGTGATCCTCCTGCTTCTGCCTCCTGAGTATTGTGATTCCAGGCATGCGCACACCCCCTTGCTGTATTTGTTACGATTGACTTACCAATATGGATATATTATTACTGACTGAAGTTCACAATTTACACTATATAATCTTATCTCTCAAGTTGCACATTCTATGGGTTTTCTGTTTCAACCTAGAAAGGACCTTAAATGGAGGCTTTTTGTTCATAACTCCATCTTCCAGAAACATGTCGTACAAACTCTAAGTCTATTGGACTAAACTGAACAAAAGTACATTAAAAAGTAAGAGGGTGATAAAGTCCTTGGATAAACACGAAAAAGCATTAGATGATTTGTAACCTTTATCAAGCAGAAAGAGGATTTTTGTCCCCTAGACATTTCATGACATAAATTTTCAGCAATAAAGATGTGTTACTCTAGTGTTCCCCCAATGTGTTTAAGAATCATTAACGAGACACTCATAAACTTCATACCAGTTTGTCCACAGATTTTGCTATGCTAGTTACCATTAGGTCTGCTGCCTCTATTTAGCTGTTTGCAAGAGAAAAGGCAGACTTTTAACACAGTCATTCCGTCATTCTCTTACCAAAAAAAATGCATTTACCCAGATTTATAAAATAGTAATTTAAAAGTTTCATCTTAATTCCAGTAGTGAGAATACGGATTTGGAAACAAGATTTGAGATTGCTCTGAAATATTCTACAATGCTCATTATAGAGCTGACTATAATTATTGAAGAGCTTGAGAATGATATCCACATGATTTTATCTTGGAAAAGCTGCTCGATAGAAAATTAGGCAGCAAACCGCAAGCCAGTGAAGTTGGCTGTGTGTGGTACTTCAAGCCTTCTACAGTGAACTCACTGTGGGACTTAAATCTCCACTTCACTAATACTTCTTTTCCAGAAAATGTCAAATTTCCTATAAATTGGGCTCCCCACTGATTTTGTGGGCATTTCCCTGTGTTATAGATGCTGAAAGCCAATAGCGATCCACATCTCCCCAGTTCCAAAGCAGAGCGTATGGAGGGAATCTGCTCCTCAGAAAGCAGGGGGTTGACCAGGCCGAGGAGCTGTCCTGTGTTCACCCACAGGAAGCTGTGGTAATAAGATGGGGCTCTTCTCTCGCATTGGCCTTATGGATAACATTCTCTGAAGAATTCCTGCATCTTCACACAGGGCTGATTCACAAGGGTTCTGCTGCATAACTACTTACATATCTCTGTAGCCAGACAAAATAACTGGTGTCCCCACTTCTTTTTTTCCAGGTATACAGTGGTTTTGTGTTTTTCAATTATTTGTTTTTGTTTTTAGCACAGTGCTTATAATGCTTCTCAAGTTGTCTGTGGCCAATAACTAGATTATCTTTTCCATGTATCGCAGATACTTAGGTAAAACTAGTGAAGAAATTACTGGAAAAATAATGTTTCTATTCAAAAATAGCCAAGTGCTTCCTGCCCCATCTGCATGCATCTGATCAGGCACAGCTAAAGAGCAGTGCACAACCTTCCCTTGGGCACTGAAGTTACTGTTCTCTGGGTGAGAACAAGGCTTATGCTCATAGAGAAGAGGGTACTGCACTTATATGTATTACCTGGAAGTGAAGTGAGTTCACTAAAGTGAACTCTCTCCCCTGAAAGCAGGGGTCTGCTAAAGAACAATATGCCAAAGGCCCCAGTTAATCAGACAAAGATCAGAATGAGGGTGCCGAGATGGATAAGTATTGTATGTGCATACATACACACATGTGTATGCCTAGATATGCCTAGAATGTGTGAGCACATGCATGTAAGTACAGGCATATGTATGTGGACGTATGATTTCTACCTGCATGCCTGTATATGTCTGCATGTGTGTTTGTGCTTGGGAACACAGGTGGGAATACATAGGTCAAAGTATTTGAAATTGACCTTCTCAATATAATGTTTCATAGTGATCTGGGAAATTTTCCTGAAGAGTAAACTGCAAATTTTTAAGTGGAGTAGTGCTTTAGCCAGACACATTTACAGCAGTATTGAAGGCTACTTTTGAATAATTACAAACTGCCACTGGAAGTTGCAAAATTCCTTAAGAAATGTCCCCTGTACAGAAAATATATATGCTGAAATGAGAAAAAAGTGGGGCAATGTAGTAAATTACTTAACTACACAAATTAAATTCAATATAGAGGCCTTTGTTCTCTATTCTTTCCCTAATTTAGAAGCTTCACATGTCCTTAACAGAACACCAAGGTTAATAGGCAGTAGTCAGGAACCTGCCTCTTCCTACTTCATATCTTCCATGCCTCTGAGCTTCCAAAAGTACTGTTCATTATCTGAATCTTACCCCTTTTTGAACAGCTTTTCCTATGTTAAAACCTCAGAACCATTTGATATTCTTCAGCTTTCTTGTACAGCAGAAAATGACTCCAGCCAGTATATTTCAGGTGCCCAGATAGCAGTCATTGTTCCAGCTCTGGTTGATTCTGCTTCTTGGAAATAGCTGGTCACTATGATGCACATTATAAGAACTATTCAAAGACAGACAAGCACTCTGCCTTTGTGCTTCCCCTTGCAGACCCTACAAAAACCTCCCTCCCTGGCCCTTTGAGGCGTGACATTTTGAGAGACAACTGATTCCCTGTCAGTGCCCATCAAACATTAAATAAATCGACCTCCAAATCCTGGATGATGTTTTGGTGTTTCTGTTGTTGAATCTGGTGCACCCACTTGGAAGGCTGACCATGCTGCCCTATGTGGTCACTGGTTGTGGACCTTGAGGACAAAGTGAGCACCTCCTCAGGTCTTAAGAGGGAGTCATGCTCTTGAGATTTGTCAAGTACCCTCAGAAGTCCCCTTGGAGGAGGACTCTTGGCTCCCTGTTCAAGCAGTTCACACTGGACCCCAAAGGGAGCAGAATGCCTGCCTGCCTGCCAGATTCTGCTAAGACCCTCAGGGGCACCCCAGTTGATCTGTCATCATGAGCAGAAGAGTCTGATCTCCTCTCCTCAGTTAGTCAGGACCCCCCCTCAAAAGAAGAAGGTTGGAATGTTTTCACCTGAGTGCTTGTTGAATGGGTGAATGGAACATCTGTACACAAAGACAGGGAAGCACTAGTCACAGAAGCTGACTGGGCCCTTACCTGCAGTTCCCTGGAGACCAACATACAGCACAATGGAGGCCTCACACCCTCCTTAGCTAAGTCATGCCTATGTCCCAGTGAGGGGCATGGCCAGGCAGGCATCTGAAGGTTCTTCCTCTCTCTGAGGGGCACCAACCCTTTGTCTGTTGCACCACCATTCACCGGTACAGAACACACACATAGGAAGTCAGAGATGGAAACTAATTAGTCAAAACCCACAGTCCCTCACTGCAGGGAAAGGGCTTTTCTCAGATTGTAAAGTTAAAAATGCAAATGAACGACTCCCTGCATCTCAAAGAAAGAAAGAAAGGAGGCCCATTCCTTCAGACAGACGCACCCTGCCCCCTTGTTGGCTTCCATAGTTGCTTCCAACACCTATAACTTCATTCCCCACCCGGAGCTCCTCTGCCTCCTGCCAGCTGAACTGCTTTCCAGCCAGCCATTGTCTACACTCAGCCTCAAAGGCCCTCCCTCTGGAACCTCCTGCTTCTGTCCTGGTCAGATGGCATCATCTAATGCCCACCCAGGATGACTGTCAGCAATTTCTTCTTAGTTCCACATTTTCTCTAAGGAAAAACTTGGACTGTGAGCACTAATGAATGAGTTACCATGGCCTTTCCCAAAGGTTGCCCTGCCTGGAGACCTAAAATCAGCTGAGCATTTCTTAAGACATCAAAGAGGGGAAACAAATAGCCCATCAATATGTCAAAAATTACCACTGTTACCCAGAGCTGGGAGTGGCTAAAGCTGGAAATTGGTCACATATGTGAGGGAAGCACAAAGCCACAGTGCTTAAAGCAGTCAAGCTACCTCAGTCTTAAGAAAAGCAGCCTGTCTGAACAATTTCAGTCATTAGCTGCTAAGCAACGTTGTGTTTCCTGATATACACTTTGCAAAGGTATAAATAAATGTCCCTGCTGTTATGGTTCAGGTCCTTTGCCCATCAGGCAAACAGGTCTTCACCTGAAACCAGCTCTTGTCTCTTGTCTATCTTTTCCTCATTCCTGTCACTGTTTCTCCTTAGGGTACACAGAGACCAATGACTCCCTACAACCCAGAAGCCTGATATAAGGACATGAATATTAAACAATAAATACCCATTCAGGTTAAAAGATTAAAAACTCTCAAAAGCTTCAGCCTGGATCAGATGACAACATTTTTATTGGTCTGACAGGCTCAGACTCGACCAGACTGGGCTCCCTTTAGCAGGGTGATTGGCAGCCCATAGCACATCATCAGGTCAACCTAGGACTCTTGCCTCTTACCCTTCTTCTAGACACAATTCTGAAGCCTGAGAGGACACTTGCTGTGTAAGCAAGTCTCCTTTCATCTCTCAGAAGAGACTGCCTCTTTAAGTTAGAAGCGGCACCTAGTTTGCACCTCTAGTTTTACCCCTGCACTTTCAACTTCGACTATTCCCTGAGAGGATGACCACACCTGCATCATCCTGAGACAGATAACCGCAATCCTGAAATTGTGCAAACTCTCCTCCCAGACATGTGAGCCAAAATTTTGCCTCAGAGCCCAGCAATCTACCATGCCACCTCACTGCAGCCCTCAATGATGTCAGATATCATGGGAAGCACAAACAGGAATCCAGCCATACATCAGTTAGGGATCCTGGTCAACTGTAAATCATTTTGGAACACTCTCCTCCTCCCAACAAAAGCAAGCCTAATGGAATTACCAACCATTACAGGATCTTTGTGCCATGCCATTTTGGATTTTTTACTTCCAGATATCACCTGCTGTACATGTCTAGATTTAGAGGATGCCTTTCTCTGCTTGTGGGTCCTCTTTCCTTTTCTGTAATATAAATGATTTGGATCAGTTCTGAGTTAGCTGATTTAGAAAACAACAATGTTCTGATGCTTCATCTGACTATGATAGGCCATCAACTGTATGTAAAGAAAGGAGAAGCCAGCTATACTAGACGATAGCATACTTTGCCTGAACAACTGGATAAATGATAGTGTTGTTGAACTACCATTGCATAATCAACCACCTCAAGACTTAATGGCTCAAAACAACATTCTTTGTTATTCTTTATGATTCCTTGGGCGATTGCTGTTCTTGCTCATGCCAAAATCAGAACTAAGCAGTGAAGATTCTGGAGTATGACATTTAAGGAGACACTTTTGTGGGGACCCCTACAGCACAGGACCTAGGAGAATACAAGTGTTTCCTTCAAGTTTTGTACCTTGATGCTTTCCTTATTCTCATCTCTCTCCCTCATTCTGACTCTGGGCTGGAAGTTTTATCAAGTATTCTCAGGAGATGGCAGCTGAGCAGGAGTCACTGGAAAGTTTGGTTGGCCTGGGCATCCAAAATAGTTTCTTACAGGTCTGACACCTTTATTCACAAGGCTTCAGAAATTGGAAGCTGTCCTCTAACTGGCAAGCTTAGACTTGCTCAAGAAGGAAGCCTCAAGGTCAGAATGACAGGGTCAAACTAAGCCAGAGTGAGCCCTCTATTGCAGCTGGGCCATTGGAAGCCCACAGTACCATCATCAGGGTAACTAGATTTAAAGAATGCTTGCATTGGACCAGCTTTTCCAAAGCAAGCACTGCAAGAAGCCCCAGTATTGTTTGGAAGATATTAGATGCTCTCATACAAAAGCTTCCCGAATGTCAACAGCTTTCACGAGATCTTACTGGCCAGTCACTAAGGCTTGCCCAAGATCTGGGTAGGGAGACTGGTGTATTCCTCTTTGTTTGAGTAGCACTGGTATCAGTATGGGAGAAAATTGATGGAGACCAATTTTGGAGTGTCTGGTACAGAAAGCAAGCAGGTTTGGAATGAAGAAGCTAGAAGTGCTCTCAGAGGGGCCGGGGAGATAGCTCAGTGGAATAAGAGCTTCCCTGGTAAGCGCAAGGGCCTGAGTTCAATCCCCAGTTCTGCCAAAAAAAAAAAAAAAAAGTATAGAAGTGCTCTCAGAATAGGCTGAGCTTAGGACTTTTTGTTTTTTTGAACCACTAAATGAATATACAAATGTAAGTCTGAGCAAGACTGAGGTTGAAAATGTCCAAGGAGGTTAATAATTAAAAGCAAGGCACTGGATGAAACCACCTGAGGAGACCAGTTAGGAAAAGAGCTGCCAGAGAATAAATGAAGAACAGGGGAGTGTTGATTTCCAGAAGCCAAATTAGATTTTAAAAATATTTTGCTTGTTTTTGTTTTTGTTTTAATTTATGATTTTGGTATGGGCCTTACTATGCAGCTCAGACTCTTAGTGATCCTCCTGTTTTCAGCCTCCCTAGCACTGGGATTACAGGTAAGTGCCACCACACCGGGACTTGGTGGCCTGTTCAGTGTGGCTTGTGGTGCTTGGGATTGAAGCCCAGTCCCTGCACTTGCCTAAGCAGACTGCTGAGCTATCTCACCGGCCCTTAAATATTTTGAGAAAACAATCAGTCCTGTCCAATGTTGTCAAAAGTCAAATAAGGTAATGACTGAGAAGTGACAACTGGGCACAGCCAGATTTTGACCAAAATGGTCCTTAGTTACCTTGAGGAAAAAGGTAGATGAAATGAGAATAATGAATGGAACAGAAAATATTGATATGTACGTGTGTGTGTGTGTGTGTGTGTGTGTGTGTGTGTGTATAAAATAGCCTATGGTGAGTGGGTGGGATAATCCAACCTCAAGGGACAGGCCCTGCACCAAGAGGCCAAGGCCATGGAGGAGCACAAGCTCCCTGGAGTAGGCAGGACCCTACAGCTCCCTCAAATCCCGCTGAAAGCTGTGTAAAGGTGAGCAAATTTCTCAGGTACATAAAGAAAAGCCATGTTCACTTGGGGAGTATGGTCCTGGAAGTATGCTGCCTCACAAGCAGCAGCACCCTCACTCCCTGAGCAGTGTGGTTGGAAACGAAGAAGCCCGGGGTTTTACCCAATCACAGAGCCCAGGGCCTGCAATCTGGATTTCAGCAAGGGCTCTATGCTCACTGTTTTGAGATTTGCTGGGCTGAAGGCTCTCAACAAACATGGACTAGATGATGAGTGACCTTTCTTCCTTGGCTCCTCCTGAGCACAGTGACCAACTGCTCCCACATGCTCCAGGCTTGTACTTTACAGGTGAAGGATCCCAGCCTTCCCTTGTGAGTCTCCCCGGCCTTCCTGGCAGGATAGAAAGGACAACTCCAAACAGAACCCCTTCCCATGAAGTTAACAAGCTTCCTGCTAAATGTTAAGTGAAGACTGATACTGTGTGTGTACAGCCACTCGGGTCAGGGCAAAACTATCACCTTCCCTTGGCCTGGCCCTGTGGGTGTGGGACAGCAGAGTCCTCTGGCACCATTGCACGGGCACCTCAGCCTGCTGGGACCCGGCCTGGGAGCACAGCTCCCTTGGCCTCCAGGGAGGAGACTCGGCCTGTATTTTGTGACAGATGGAGTTGATAGTCTCTCCACGGAAAGAGAAGGAAAAAAAAGCGCCAGTTTTTGACAAGCTGTGCTGAGCTGCAGTTAAGGTCGCCTTTGCTCCAGCGAAGCCACCCCACTCCCAGTGCCCGGCAGTGGAGCACAGCGACGTACTTTTCCCGCCGCGCCTGCAGCCAGTGAAGGCTGCCATACACAGTCTCCAGGTAAGGGCCATCATTGTCCTTCGTCCCGGTGTTAGGAAGTGTATTCCTAAGAAATGGATCTGCAGACCGCAGCGGAGAGGAGGGGTCGTGCGTGCTTGCCTGCGCGGGTAAACGTCTCACCGCTCTGTGGCTTGAGCGTGTGCTACTGTCCCTCAGGGCGCGCGCGTGCGCGAGTTCCAAAAGCATCCCATTAAATTACAGGAATCTTTATACCTTCGGCCCGTGCTGGCCTGCAGGGATCATCAAACCTGGAAGAAAAAAATAAACGGACTTGTGATGCCCGTCAAAGGCACGGACTAGAGAGATCCGAAAAAACGAATGAAGTTTCCTTGTGCAAAAACCACGCAGGCAAGAGACCGGCACAGAAGGGCTAGCGGCCGCGGGGCAGAGCGGCGCGGCGGAGCCTCGCGGGCCGGCCGCGCGCCCTTAAGAGTGGGCGGAGTCGCCCTCCGGGCCGCGCGCCGCCCCGCCCCCTCCGCGCGCTGAAAAAAGTTTCGACAACAGCGAGCGGGGCCAATAGCGACCCGGAGCCGCGGAGGGGCCGAGCCGCCGGCGGGCGAGGGAGAAAGGGAGCGGGTGCGGAGCGCGGGCCGGGCGGGCGCTGCGGCCGGGCGCGGCGTCGCCGCTGTTTTTGTTTGTTTGCCTTTCCATGCATGCATAATGAGGGGGAGCCGCGGCTCCGCGCGGGGGCTCCCGGCCCGCTTTTGTATTTAAAGCCTCGCGGCGGGCGAGTCCGCAGCCGGGCTCCGCGATCCGCTCCCGGGCGCCGGTGCCCGAGCAGCCGCCGCGAGGAGCCGGGACCGCCGGCGGGCCGCGCCGCGTCTTCCTCTCGGTGCTCCGGACGCAGCTTCCCGACCTCGGCGAGACCGGCGAGGGGGGAGGGGAGGCGGCCGGGCCGTCCGGGCTGGAGGGCGGGCGACGGCGGGCCGGGTCGGTTCGCGGCGATGCGAGAGCCGGCGGCGGCGGCACGGCGCTGAGCCCGAAGGAAGGAGCCGCCGCGGCCGCCCGCGGATCGGCAGCGTCCAGCAGAATGCACCCGCGGCGCCGCGCGCTCCTGCAGCCCCGCCGCGGCCCCGCGGCGTGCAGCCCCCCGGGGAGGCAGTGAGCGCCTCCCGTCTCCGCCCGGGGCCGAGCGTGGTCGTTCATTTCCCCGGGCCGCCGCTCTAGAGCAGGAGTCCACTTCGGCCCGCAGCGGAGCAGCGGCCGGCAGCGCGCATGGATTTATGAAGACGCTCATGCAAGAAGGGGGCCGGACTCGGGCAAACTTTTCCGCCGGCTCCGCGTCCGCTGCTCCCCGCGCCTCCGCTCCGCTCCGCTCCGCTCCGCGCCCGGCGACCGCCGCTGCTCGCGATGGTGGCCGTGCTGCCGGGCGGCGGCAGCGGGGCCCGCGAGGGGACCGGGCCCGGCGCCTGGCTGTGCTTGATGGCGTTGCTGCAGCTGCTGGGCTCGGCGCCGCGGGGCTCCGGGCTGGCGCACGGCCGCCGCCTCATCTGCTGGCAGGCGGTGCTGCAGTGCCAGGGGGAGCCGGAGTGCAGCTACGCCTACAACCAGTACGCAGAGGCGTGCGCGCCGGTGCTGGCGCAGCGCAGTGGGGCCGATGCTCCGGCCGCCGCCGCCGCCTTCCCGTCGCGCTGGCGCTGCCCGAGCCACTGCATCTCGGCGCTCATTCAACTCAACCACACGCGCCGCGGGCCCGCGCTGGAGGACTGTGACTGCGCGCAGGACGAGAACTGCAGGTCCACCAAGCGCGCCATCGAGCCCTGCCTGCCCCGGACGAGCGGCAGCGGCGCGGGCGCGGGCGCGGGCGGGGTCATGGGCTGCACCGAAGCCCGGCGGCGCTGTGACCGGGACAGCCGCTGCAACCTGGCGCTCGGCCGCTACCTGACCTATTGCGGCAAGCTCTTCAACGGGCTGCGGTGCACCGACGAGTGCCGCGCGGTCATCGAGGACATGCTGGCCGTGCCCAAGGCGGCGCTGCTTAACGACTGCGTGTGCGACGGCCTCGAGCGGCCCATCTGCGAGTCGGTCAAGGAGAACATGGCCCGTCTGTGCTTCGGTGCCGAGCTGGGCGCCGGCCCGGGCAGCAGCGGCTCGGACGGCGGCCTGGACGACTACTACGATGAGGAGTACGACGACGAGCAGCAGCGCCCCGGGGCTGCTGGGGCCGAGCAGCCGCTGGACGACGATGACGGCGGCGTGCGCCCGGGCGGCGGCGCTGCGGGGCCGGGCGGGCGCGGGGACCTGCCCTCCGGGCCCAGGCGCCGGAGCAGTAGCGGTGGCCCCAGCGCGGCGCCCTGGGACGCCTGGGCCGCTCTCTGCCCCATTTTGCTGCTGCTGCTCCGGCTGCTTCTCTAGCTGCACCGGCACCTGCGGCCAGACCCGGAGCGAGTGAGGCCAGGGCGCCAGGAACTCTGCCGGATACTCGTTCCGGTCGGATCCTAGGCGTCTGGCCCTTGTCGTCTCCTTTCCAAGCTGAGCCCTGGGACCCCCCGCTCCAGAAACCGCACAGGGTTCTGGGCTGCGGAAGCCGCGCCTGGAGTTCCGGACAGCCTGCAGGAAACAGCGCGGGATGGGACCTAATCTGCAAAATGCTGGACGGGGGTGTGTGGGGTGGGTGGGTCTTCACTGTCCCCAGGGCTTGAAGAAGGGCTGCAGGGTGAAAGAGGAATTGGATAAAAAAGGGCTGTTTATTAGCATTTTCCTTGTGAGGGAGGAAAATAGTGCTTGTGGCCAGTGAGGACAGAGCAATGGTGAGTAAAGAGAAAAGTCCCACTTAACGACTCTTGCGTTCACTGTTGGTGTCAGTAGCCAGAGTGCTTGGTGACCAGTGGCGGGAGGCGATGATTGCCCCAGGAGGGACTCTTAAATTAGTTGCTGATAACTATGAGCCCTTGACCTTAAATTTCATTGCTACTATTCTGATCTCTTAGGACATTTCTTAGGGTTAAGAGTCCAAAAATGCTCATCTAAAGAGTTACTATGGCATTGAACAATGCCGCTTTTTATTTAAAAAGCTCTGCACTGCCATCTGTGAAAGGCTCTTTATGATGTTTGTGTTGCTGTCAGTTCTTTATATTAAGAAATTGTATGTTCAGATACGCGGAGAACATAGATGCCTCTGCCCCTATCGGGGTGCTCAACCCTGGTACATCGTATATAAAGTGTATTAAGACTGGAATTTGTTACCAGTTGCTGTACTTTGTATATATAATTTTTATAAATTGTATGCCTCAAATAATTTATTTTTAAGAAGAAATTAAAAGTTTTAAATCCACATCCATGTTAAATCTTTTACCCCCAGCAATGTATAGAATTCACCTGTCACTAGGAATCCAAACCCAGTATCCGTTTGGAAGTGTGATCTATTGAAAACAGCCTTAAAATGTACAGTGTATTTTATAGATTTGAAGTAACATTCTTATTTTCAAAAGAATTTATGGACATTGTAGAAATGTATAAATGCATTTCCAAACTGCCTTAAACATTGTATTTTTATAGACCTCATTTTTTAAAAGTCCTATGATTTAAATAACTATGGCTTTGTGTATTTTTGATTGGTTTATTAAAATATGTACATCAGTAAAGAGATTATAAACACTGAATATTGTGTAGTTACTTTCCAGAATTTAGTCCAGGAATGGGTGATGAAGGTTGTAAAGAGGACACTGGGAATCCTTCAGCCATCATTGGGAATTAAAGCTGAGTACAAGACAAAAAATGTGGGTGATTTCTACCTTTAATGAAAAATTAGACATCTATGAATAAGGCAGCTAAAAAGATACATAACTAGCCTTCCTTGCTTGTTTTCAATGTGTGTAGAATTAGACAATTCACCAAACTACTGAGAATAATTTGAGGGTAACCCAGGCATTGGATCCCTCCACCCTCCTCTCTTGGTCATTCCCCACCCCCTAAGCCCTTCCCCCCAGGAGAGTCCTGTGGCTACTGGACCTGCAATCAAACAGGCCTATAACATCTGTTACCAATAGAGCCCAGGAAACCTACAAGACTCAATACTTCAAAGTCATTTTCACACTTTTGGTGAAAAAGTACAAAATTTTGTTGCAAAACATTCCCCAAAGCAAAAGTAAACACACTGAGGAGAGGAATAATTACCAGAACTTGTAATATTTTTGTGAAGAGTTGTTTAGCAGTGGGCTGAAGGCTGGGCTTTTGCCAGAGCTACTGATCTACACTCAAACGCCCTTAGATAAATAATTACACTCTTAAGCTGTGTCGAGTGCGGATACACTTGACCTTGTAAATAGAAATGTTTGCAGTAGGAATAAACTCCAGCATTGGAAAATCTTTTAAACATTAACACAAAAGAGAGCGCTCTGTCCTCTGGGGATTTGAGCCTGAACCTCGCCAAGCTAGGCACTTGCAAGGGGGAAAAAAAAGTTTATTTATCTTCTATTCCTGGTGTTTATTTAAAGCTTTTCATTTTAAACTCCATGATTGGAAGGCAAGTCAGGAGTTTAAAAAGTCACCACAAATAAACTGTGTCTGAGGGGTCGACAGATTAGCAAGATCTGGTGTCTCTTTATTTGATATTAACATGTGCTGAGAAAACATAACCAGATTTCTCTGCTGCCTAAAGTAATTAACAAAGCTTTGCCCCTTGCAGTTTCTCCCACCCCCTATTGCTTGCGAGGTTTCTTTTCCCTCTAACTCACTCTTTTCCTGGGTTTTATGGAGCAATTCCAGGCACTCCTTGAAACACCTAAAACAGATTATACGTACATGTAGATCTTCAAAAAAAAGCATAAGATAGTTGTCCCACTGGAGAAGCTTAAGAGAGCAATGTGGGGCTGGAATCTCCAGTCACCTGAATGGTTGAGTAAACATATTGTTAAAACAAAGCTGAGCTCCTTGTTTCTTTGGGAAGTGAACAAAGAGTATTCCAAGAGACTTGTAAATGAAATCAGCTTTCTTTACAAAAAAAAGGAGAGGAGTTAGCAATGCCCTTAAATATATTTAAATCATCTCCATCTCATGTTATTTTAACACATTCTTGATGAAAAGTTAAGTCTTTGTCCCAGTAAAAGGCCCAGTTTTCCCCAGTAAGAAGTAAAAGGCATTAGCACTAGAAAAGGCCTGATAATTAACTGCTACAATAAACTCACAACTTGATTTTACAGGGTCCTGTCAAAAGCATCTGCCTGGAATAAATCAACACAGCTAGCTCTTGGGGAGAGAGGACACGAGGCTTTTTGCTTTCTTCCTTGAAGAAAGTGAACATTGATCTGTAGTCCATTCTGTGTAATTTAAACAATTATGCACCAGGGCCCAGAAGCCCCTGGCCTCCATACAGATCTAGTGGGTTCCAGAACAGGTTGCTGAAATGTCAGGGCCCTTGCATTGCTGGTTGTGAGGTTGTGTGTCGCCATCTGCTTCTAGATAGGAAAGATTTTTACAGATGTTGACATCTGTAATAGCTGACACTCTCCAGGGAGCCCGTTGGAATTCTGGACATTGGCCTTCTCAGATGTCTCCTAGAGCATGCCTGGAAGTACCATTAGCGAAAGAAAAGGTATCAGCTTTTCTTGAGAACTCTCAAAAGTGGCCCAGAGTTTTCCAAAGTGGGAGGGGCTCCTCTTGGATTGCATGTAAAAAATCATGTGTCCCCGTAGCCTTTCCCATTTCCCTAGCTAGCAGGTTGGAATGCTCAGTGACAGTTTATTTGTCTTTGGAGGCACTTCAGTGACAAATGTTTAAGGGAGTGTGGGACAATGGTTGAGAACAAGGGGGCAGTTCATTGAACTGACAGTGACCATACAGTAAATAGAAGGAGGTTCAAGCTTCACTGCCCACCCGAGCACACAGCAACGCTTTTGTATATGATCACAATGGCCATAACATAAGGTCTCTGTTTATTTTTAACAATATATAGTAGTGTACATGGCCATGCACATACATAAAGTGGAAAAATGGCTGTCAGGAGGTAAATTCTGCTGAATGGCAGGAGATCCTCATACTTGGGCAGCACCTCCATGTATCCAAAAGGAAGGAAGTAGCACCTGATCTTGACCATCATAACTACACAAGAACATGCACATGGATGGTACCACAGGTCCCCAGTGGGATCTGAGTCAGGGAAAACCCAACAACACATGTCTCTACCTGAGAATACAAGGAAACTTGGCGTGGATGTTCACCTCCTCACTCCATGTTCACACCTTCACCCCATCCCATGTTATGTGGCATTGAGGAAAGAGACCAAAACACTCCAGAACTTTCTAAGACATTATAAGCCATATTGGAAATCTCTTTTCAGTACCATCAAGCTTTGGCTTTGTGTTATGTGCTTATCAAGTTCACTTGGAAACTCTAGAGTACAACTTTACATTTTTCTTTTCAGAGCTGGAGAAAGAGAAGGAGAAATTACTTCTTTCTTGATCTCTTAAACCAAAGAATATCAGAAATGTCATCATTTGACCTGGTTTTCCCAGCTACTCAAGCAAAGTTGTCAGGAGTCTTGTATTACCAAGCCTGGTAGCCAGAGTTGAGCTCCAGCCTGTGAGTTAAGTTGGGCTTTACTGTATTCCATTTGAGAGACTTCCTCTGGAAGATGCAAGTGTCACCCTTGACTACTGCAATGACAGAAGTAATGCATTATCAACAGAAATACCTCCTAAGCCATCCATTTAATCAATTTCTTAAATAACAGAATGATCTACTACAAAATAGTGGACTGTATACACTATATTTTGGCACAAAGATGGTCATTCTCCCACTAGTAACCAGGGCTCTAAATAAATGATTTCAACAATGTTTTATTAAAGGACGACAAGAGCCCTCGAGCTGCATTAATCGGGGAGAAGTCGAGTGGCACTTTTGTTATGGAAATGTTAAGCACATAATAGCACAGCCAAACAATGTGCAGCCACTTCATTCTTTCAGCCATGCTGACACCTCTTAAAGAGGAGCTGCAGGGAAGGATGTGGGAAAGATTTGCTTTCCTAGGAAGCTTTCAGCTCATATTTTGGAGGGCTACCTCCAAACCCTGTGTAACATGCGTGCAACAGAGGCCAGAAGGGCTGCTGGGAGGGAGAAAGGCTTTCCACCTGGTATTTCAAAAGCACAGGTTCCCCAAGAAAACCAAGTCAACATTCTTTGAGGTGGTACTTTGCCCAAATAATGTTTTGGTGATGAGGTTGAGTTCATTTTTATAAAGCTGACTGACAACTCAGTTGCTCTCAGTGGTGTTCAGGATGCACTGAGTAGTTACCCTAGAACACAGTCTCCCTAATAAATAGAAGGCATTCAGAACCTCCTGATAGGTGGGCATACAGCATCACCCAGTGCTTCTTTGGTTCATAACAAAAAATAAGTGAAATGATCGGATCTGTTCCTGGGCTTTACAGCACCCTTACTTTCTCTGCATGTGCCTTCACAAGTATATTTCATTGTTATAAGTTAGATACATTATTAGAAGTTTGGACCCCAGAAAGGGTAACTTCTCACAACTATGCTGCACCATGCATTTTCTCCCTGATCAGATATAGCCATGCACCAAAATAAAGAATATTTTAGACCTTTTTGGAGAAAAAAATCTATTATGAAAATGGCTCCCTTCAACTTTAAGTTTTAACCCCTATAACTTCTTACCTGTCAGATGGCTCACCTATTCTTCTGTAGCATTTTTCTATAATAAACATTGCAGTCAGTTTTTGTGATGGCTAAAGTTTAGCCATCATATGCAAGTGGTAAGGGCAATAAAAGATTCCTCAGGCATGCACTGTGGGGGTACTGGGTGCAGCAGTGACCAGGGGCGTGCAGCACTGCCATGTCCCTTCACAAGCTGCCAGTCAGGTCATGGACACAAACATACTCACACACCATCAACACACAAAGCAAGCACAGAGAAAGATGTCTTGCCAACCTCAGTGTGGGAAAACTTCTTAGAGAAGTTGATCTTGAAGGGAAGTTCAAAGTCGGACATAGGAGTTTGCTGCTGTAAAGAGGAACAGAAGCCCAAGAAGCACTGGAGCAGCACAGTGCAGTGGTGCCTCTTGCATGTACATGATGCCTGAAGTGTGACGGAGAACATGATGAAGGGCCTGCCTTGAAAGAAGGGCCAATGTGAGCCTGGGGAAACCTTGAAGATCTCTGTGGGGCATACCCTTTCCCCTACACAGGGTAGAAGTCAGGTGATTTTTGAGAGTTTACAGCTGAAAGATCCAGAAATACAGCATTGTATGCAGGATGTATGGAAGTTTTAGAGAAGGAAGACCAGCGATGCAGTGTTAGTAAGGAGACCACTACAATGTCTCGTAGAGAAAGATGATTTACCCACTGTCTTAGTTACTTTTTATTCATTGCTGGGACAAATACTCGACACTGAAAATGAAGGAAGGAAAGGTTTACTTAGCTCACAGTTACTGGAGAGTCCAGTCCATATTCCACTGGTTCCAAGGCAAATAACAGCAGTTCATGGTGGCAGAAAACAATGAAGAACAGAGGAGGAACAGCAGCTACAGTGTCCATCAAGCCTCTCTCTTCCGGAGCCCTTCCAAAATGGCACAGCTGCAAAGGTCAAGCTCCTCTGAAGACTGGGTCTTCTCAACAGAAATGGAGTAGGGCAGCAGGAAGCCTTGCTCAATTCCTGATTCAGCCAAGTTGACACAATGTATCAACTAGCACACTTGTCATATGAAGAAGAAGGCAGATTCATGACCCTGGAACTGGTCAGACACTAGTGCAGGAGTGGGAAAAGCTGAGGGGACTCCTGCTGGGGTTTTGCTTCAGCATACTGATGAGCAGAATCACAGTTGGTTCTAGGGGAAGAAAGGTTAGAAGGTAAGTGACATTAGAGGACACATCAGATATCCTGTGCAGAAACTTATTGGGCTCTTGGTGAAAATGAGGAAAGGACAGACAAGAGACAATAGTTTGGTCAGGCGGAGGGTCTCTCTTCCATTACAAAAAGAAGAACATGCCCAAGAACTATAGAGTATTTATACCCTGGAGAGGTTCATGCCAATTTCAACCTCTCTACCCAGCCATAAGTTAGTAAGCTTCAACTGCTTGTTTACGTGCTTGGAGGAGCTCCTGTGTTCTAGGGTTGGCTCTGTCCTGTATGTGTAATTACTTTCCAATTTCAGCCACTCCCAACATTCCTGGTCTCGGTGCACTGCAGGACTTCAACTCTGAGCCTGGTGCTGAAGTGGTAGTGGGCTGTAGATACTGACTCGTCTTCACAGAGCTTAAAGAAGTTAGGCAGAGAAGTGGTCACCTTAAGATTACTCCAGGAGGATGGGTCAGAAAGGTCTGAGTGGCCAGGCCCTGTTGTGTGGATTATTGTTTGCAGAACATTTTTGGAGAGCTGATTTGGTAGTCATGAATTTCTTCAGCTGTTCTTTGTCAAAGAAGTGCCTTATTTTTCTGTTGACTTTGAAAGATTTTGCATGATACATCAGTCTGGTTTGGAAGTTGTTTTCTTGTAGGGTTTGAAATATTTTAAGCTCTCTTTGACTTAATGGTTTGTGTTGAGAAGTCTGCTGCAACTCTGATAGGTTTTTCTTTATAGGTGATTTTTTTTTTCCTCTAACTGCTTTTAATACTCTGTCCTTGCACTGAATTTATGGAATCTGGATTATCTTATACCTTGGTTGCTGAGGCCTGTGTGGCTCTCGAAGTTCCTGGGGAGAAGGATGGTGGGAGGATGGAAAAATAAAGAAAAGAGAAAGCTGAGGTCAGGTGGAGCCATCTCTCCTGATGGGAGGAAAGAAACTGCTCCACCACCACAGTGTATTTATTTATACAATTGGTAGGCTGGTGTCATGCAATACCTTTATCTACCAACCCACCTCTTGGATTGTCTCAGGGCTTGGTGCTCTCTGGACTGAAACAGCCTGTTCATATAGCTCGCCTTGGGAACTCTTTGCTCTCAGGACCAGGTTTGTTCTAGCACTATATGTGTGATCAATTTCTAGTTTCAGCTATTCCCCACACTTGGTGCAGATTTATTTTGGTCATAGATATTGGGAGTTCTATATGCCTCATTTATTTGTATGTTAAATTCTTTATCTGTGTTTTAGAAATATTGTGCTATTACTTTTGCGAAGATTCTTTTTAATCGGCATTCGCACTCCAGCTTTCTCATTGACTTCAGTCTCATGTTGTTCTTCTTGGCTTTGTCTTGGCAGCTGTGGGTTTGTTCCCTTGCTACTTTCAAAATGTTGCTTTTCACAGTCACTAACTATAATCCTGTCTTCCAGATCTGATATTCTACCCTCACCTTCATTCAGTCTGTTGCGTATGCTTTCAGGGGAATTTTTATCTTCTGGATGTTTGAATCTGCTTCAACAATTCCATTTCTTTCCTATGTTGGGGATTCATGGTTTCCATTGTTTTCCTATGCGCCTCTATTTAAAAAAAAAATCCTTGTCTACTCTAGATTTGCTGAACATGTCTTTCATTTTTATTGTCATTTTTTATACCTGACAGATTATTTTTTATATAACCATTTCCATTTTTTTTTACTCCAGCTGCTATCATATGAAGAATTCCAGAATGCAGATTCCTATTTCTTGTATCTCATTATGTTCTGGAATTGAGTTGCATTTTGCTAGTGTCTTGTCATTTTTTATTTGCTATTTTTTATTTTAGTTTGATCTCTGTGTTTGTGCTTGTATATCTTATGGTAGTTAGCTTCATTGTTAATATCAAAGCTTCTCTATGAATTGTCTATTCCTAAGAGATTCTTCGAGGTATAAGTGGTTCTTGGTCTTTGTGTCTATCCCAATATCCTGGCTTCACAATTTGTTAAGGTTAAGATGTTGGTACCTACTTGGCTCAGTACCACGTCCTTTGGTACTAGACTATTTTATCCCAGTCAATCACAGTGCTGTCATACATACAAGGGAGAAAATTTGATTACAGCATATATGACTAAAGTAGTACAATTATCAATAACAACAGCATTAAGCACTGACAAACTGTGGCAACTATTGATTTGGTACCTTAAATTACAGGAGCAAGCTCCACAGTTTTATAACAAAATCCAGCATGTACAGGAACTTGTATGCAATAGTTCTGCATTGATATGCTAATTTTATCCTGATTGGGGGTTATTTAAAAGGGGAAGAAGCCCAAACAACAGATGGATGAGCACAAATGTAGCAGAAGGAGGGCTGTAAGGTAAAGGATGATCATCCAAGTTTTTGGGAAACTGGAGAGGTGTGCAGGAGAGAACGAATGAAAAAGAAATCAAAAGAATATTGAATCAAACCAGAAAGAGAAAAGACTACGGTCACTCACATGACAGTAACATAAATCAAGAGAAACAGCTAAAGGAAGAGAGAAAGAAGATAAATAGAGCAAAATAGCAATCAAGGTAAGAAATCTAAACAGTAAAAAAAAATAAAAATAAAAAATAAAAACCAAAACCAAAGAATAAAAACAAACAAACAACAAACCCCAAGCAGACTAAAAAAGGAAAATCACTAAAACAAAGAAAAAAAAATAGTAAAATTCCCCTGGTGATAGTCACCAAGCTCTGTACTAGTGTCCAAGTCAGGTCCCAGAAACGTACTGTGTGATGCTGCAAAGTTTGCAGTGGGATTTGTGCTGGGTTTGGGGCTGAATCCAGCTCTGGATGAGGGGACTGGGCTGGTCCTTAGCTGATAATGTTTGAGGCTCCCCCTTATCCTTATTGTGTTTGTCTCTACAGCCCTCTCAGATAGGGAGAACCTGTGTTGCTCCCAGACCCATGGGCAGTTAGCTCCTTTGGACCTTGAACAGTTTCCTGTTTCATACCACTAGCTTGTTTTACTGGTCATAGGGCAGGGTCATGTCCTTGTCCTCCACAGGCCAAGGCTGCTTTCCTGCCCGTACGACTGGGCCAAGGAGGCCACTGGAGCAGAGTCTGGGTGGTCCCAGCTCCTACCTTATAGCAGAATTCCCACAGCCTGCCAACAGTCCCCTGTGACTGGACTGCTCTTTCCTCTTTCCACTCTGGTACTCTGGCAGAGAAGAAACCTGGGACTGCTCTGCTGTTGGGGATTTCCCCAAGCCCTTAACCCCATTCACTAACTGCTGGTCCAGTAGAGCCACTTGGGAAACAGTGTCCTGCCATGCTGGGCATGTTCTGCTGGGGTGCGCTGCTCCCCAGAGCACCATGAACAAATCTTAACAAGCAAAATGAATTGACTGAATTTCCAGTGATGATGTATAATTCTCATTACATGCAGTGCTGAGCGCATAATATGTGTCATACCATTTGATCTCTGCAACATAACTATCACCCTTCTGCAAATGAAGAACTGATGCCTAAGCACTTGGCCACAGTGTTTCAGTAAGGAGTTTCATGAATGTGTAATCCAGGTCTGATTGTGTGGAGGTTAAGATCTTGATTTTTTTTTTTTTTTTATCACAGTGAGTTTCAAAACATAGAAAGCTCAGAGTTGAAAAACTTTTGAAAAATTGAGCCAAACTCAAATGACACATCACCTAGCTATCTGTGGTGGTATATGACTTCACAATGGAGCTACCAGAAGGACTGTCCCCAGAGGCAGTTTCATCACTGTGTAAACATGACAGTAAACTCATGCAAAAGAGAGTGACCACAAAATAATAAGGCAGCATAACTGATGGGATCGTGTCTTGTGTGTGCTCAGCTGGGGACCGAAACATCGTTGTGAAGTTTAGGACTAGGATTGGTGACAGGAAATGTACCTTTGCACTAGCAATTAATGCCACCAAGGGTCATCATTGTTCTCTTCCTTATATATTTACATGTCTTCCAATTTTCATCAGTGAATATTATCTTACTTTCACAATTAAAACCTTTAAAAATGATACTTGGAATCATAAAAAAGAAACAAGATAGTGAAGATTTTGCCCTTCAGCCTCTGCCCCTCATGACCTGTGCTTCCAAAGGGCAGCGCCCCTACTTCCCCGCATGCTCCACAGACCCCAGATTCTCACGATGATGTAACACTTCTTGAAGCAGAAAGTAATGCTGAAATTGTTCTACTTGAAAAAGTGTAGTGTATAAAAATAGAGCACAAAAATGTTAGAGTAAAAAAACTCTCAAGAGTAACAATCTCTTTGCCCTATTCCTCCTCTCATGCAGTCCTTCAGGTCAGTCTCAGGGGCCAGCCCTGTGCAGGAGAAGCCTCTAGGAGCCGAGGTTCCTTTCTGTGGCAGTGCCCACCGAGCTTTTGAAAGCACATGCTCCTATCATCTGTAAGGAGAATGTTCTTCTGTATCAAAGATCAACTATCCTTTCACTTTGTCTCCATCTGTGCATTAAAAGTTTTATCTTCCTTCTCAAAGTTACAATCACTATTTATGGGCACACATGAACAAATACAAACATCATCTTTATTTTGGGGTTTTAAATGTGCTTTATGAGAAGAATGAGATCCTATTATTTTAGTATATTAAAAAGTACTGTATATTAAAGTGTAACAGTCTTATTCTAATAAAGGTTTTCCTTTTTTTTTTCTTTTGCAGTGTGAGGGATTGAATTCAAGATGTCTTGAGTACCAGGCAAGTATTCTGCTCCTGTGCTACATCTCCAGATCTTTAGTGAAGGCTGAAGAAAAGTTAAACCAAAAATTTTCTGGCGCATTTGATGGGTTAAAACATGCTCCTATTTTTGGCATGCATCAGCATAAAATGCACTTCTGTAATAGGGAAGAACGATGTACATAGAACATCTAAATTAACCATAGCATTTCATATTGTGAATTATTTTTAAAATAATTGTCAGTAAACTCTGGAAATAAACAGACTCATATTTCACTGAAATTGCCAAATGGAGTCCTTGTTCAGTCAATGGATTTTTCTCATTTCCCAAAATTCAAGCTATTGGAACCAAAATTGTTTATAACTAAAACAAAAACCTGCCAGTATAAAGGTTACTGGCAGGACATTAGTGATTTTATCATCTGGCCTCTGCTGCATCATACCTCAAAACTTAGTGGCTTATGTTCTTGAAAATTTATTTCATTACAGTTCCACAAATCAGCACTAGTGGGTCCACTAGGTAACAGTTCTTTTGGCTTCTTCAGGCTCCCTGAGCTACAATCTGCGGAAGGGGAGGAGGAGTTCCAGGTGGCCTCCTTCAGCTCTGGGCCCTGGCTCTGCTGGCAAGTTAGCTGGCCCCAGTATGGTGCTTCTGGTATCTAGGAACCTCACTCCTGTTTTCGGTGGCACCGAGATCCCCAAAGCAATGCACCCAGGGGAGGCCCAGCGCACCAGCACTTTCCAAGTTTTTGCCTGGATCCCATGGCCAGTGCAGGTCACTGGCTCAGCCCCAACACAGGGTAGATGAAGAGCTGAGCCTCCCCCCAGAGAGAAATCAAGGCTGCACAGCAAAGGGCGTCTATCTGGGAACGGGAAGGGCCACAGCAGCCACTCTGTAAACAGTCTTCCAACGTAATGAATGGTTTTCCCTGGGTTCTGTTTCCACATCTTCTGCTGGCGTGACAGAAAGAGATACGATAGTGGTTGGTAGGCTTTATTTTTAGAGTTTATAGAATTCTGAGCCAAAAAAAAAAAAAAGCCAGAAAAAACCTGAAATATTGTTCTATTTACTAAAGACTGGATATCTAGCAGGATCATTTTTTACTTTTCTTCTGCTTCAATGTATCTTATTGAATACTGCAAAATTGTGCTACCTTCCATAAGAGGTTCAGAATCAGCTTGCAAAGATGCCTTAAAAAGATTTTATTGTGAATTTTAAATACAATTGTAGGTAATTTATACATCAGTCTGGAGACAATTGGTAGGCTTACCATACCTTTACCATTTCTTAATTGCTATCTTTTCAGGAAAACACTATATTGATCCATAAACAGTTCTTATTGAAAGTTTTATGTGTTGTTTCATTCAAGTCTTTATGTTTCCTTACAGACTTATACCTTGGTATTTTATAGTTTTTATGGGAGTATTATCATTACAATACTTTAATAGAGTTAACAGTAGGTTACTCCTGATTGTAGTGTATTGATCTTGTTCCAAACAACTCACTGAAGTCTCAGGGGAGCTACCCTGACATTCAATGATTGGCTAAAAGGACTCAGTGAGAGCTGTTGCTGTTGTAAGTGTGACACAAAACAAGGAAAAGATGTAGCCTACAGCAGCCAGGAAAAAACAATTCATGGAACACCCACCCCACTGTCATCTCAGCACACAGTCAGGAGACATGGCATACACTCGAGCCCTCGCTCTCAGGGAGCTTGCCTGCACCTCGGTGCTCATGCTTTTACTCAGTCCAGGACTTCATGCTCTAGGTGGGATTACATCGCCAATTGCCAAATTGGCTGATCTCAGTCTGCAGGTCAACAGATCCGAAAATCACACAGTTGGTCTTCATGGTGTAATTTTGTATGTATATAACGTTTTCATAATTGGTAACAATTTCAGTTATTTTCCTTGAATTGTATTTATTTGTTTTGATAAACATTTACCTGTTTCCAAGTCTAATAAACATGGTTTTCAGCTGTATATGGTGGGGTGTGGTTTATAATCTCAGCATTCTGGGAGGCTGAGACAGGAAGATCATAAATTCTAGCCCAACCTGGACAATCTAGTGACTGAATGAAAGCCCTAGATTCAGTGCTCAGTACTGGAAAACAAAAAGTTCTCTTGCAGTCATTCTTGAAAATAGAAATGGTGTCTCATATTTTAAAAAAGTCACTTATTCTGTTGATGTAGCAGAAATATCTTATGTTTACTTCCCATTTCATCCTATAGAATATTTTTATAATGTTCCTTTGAGAACTGCAATTGAGAGCGGGCCAAATAGCTCAGCAGACTAAAGTGCCTGCTTAGGCAGAGCACAGAGGCTAGGGTTAAATCCTGGATGTACCATGTCTGCCCCACCCCCAGGGTGCAGTGGGACAGCAACTGAGACTGGATGTGGTGGTGTGCTCCTGTAATCTCAGAGCCTGGGAGGCTGAAAACAGGAGAATCACTACAAGTCCGATCTGTGTAGTGAGACCTTCTAGATAAGAATTGCAATTAAATCCAACTTTACCTTCTCCTTTAAAAGCCATTCTTAGGTTAGCTGCTAACGTTCTGTGTGCTAGTACGCGGCAGAAGCTCCTGGGACACTTTGGTGCATTTGACTTTCTTTGTGCTTAGGCGCAGGGGCTTTTACTGCACTGGGACAAACAGTGTAGCCAAGGCCTGGACTGCCTGACTTCCTGCCTGGTTGTTGTGGGGAGGCTGGGGCCTTGGAAACCACTGGGGAATCTGTGCAGTGCTCTGAACACTACTTGTGACCAGCTGTTTTCTTTCTATTATTTATAAAATGTGTGTCTCATGCTCACTTTCATGACTTATTTTTCCAGTTAGGATTTGTAGTGGGAGAGCAGGGCTGGTTGGCGGATGCTCTTAAGTTCCTACTTCAGGCTAATTAATACCTGTCCCATTTTCATTATGATGCTTGGTGTAGGCTTCCAGGTCATCCTTTGTTAAGTTGAGAAATTATCTTTTCAGTTTCTTCTTTTTCATTGTTATTTTGAGGAGTTCTACTTATTGAACTTTTTTTTTTGGCAGAACTGGGGATTGAACTCAGGCTCTTGCACTTGCCAGGGAAACACTTACTCCTCTAAGCCATCTTCCAGCACCCAGTTTATACAGTTTTTAAGGAGACTGTACTTTTTCTCACTGCAGCACAACCCACATATACTGAAAATTTAGAAGACTCATTTGATCCAAAATAAAAGAATAAAAAGGATCCATAATAATAACACCTAGGAACCATCTATTTCCATGTACACATAACCTTTTAATCTTGTCTATTTAAAGAAAATCAAGATGGACAATACATATTATTTTGCGCATTGCTTTGTTATACCTACATCTCCTTTAAAACCCCTTCGAAGAATGATACAGCTTCTTAAAGCCCTTCATTTTCCACCCTGCTATCTTTTTGTAAATAGAATATAGCCTGTTATAATGACTTTTTATTTGGTTGGTTAATCAGTTTATTTTTGGAAATTTTAAGAAGCTTTTATCTCTTCATGGTGATTTAAATCTATCTGCAGGTATTGGTTCCTTATTTGTTTCTTATTTGACCTTGTGTTTTAAATTCACCATGTTCTCTTATTTATTTGAGTCCTAGACCTTTGCTGGATAGACCAAGCTTCCTTTCAGCTACATTTTCTTGCACCTCCTCCCTGCCCCATTGTTTGAGTAACTTGCATATCTGTATCTTCTAGTGTTTATCTCAGAGATAGGTCCTGTGTTTGGCTTCTATTCTCTGTCAATCGCTCAGTTTCTGTCCTGCCAAAGAAGACAATAACCTTTCCCCTCCTCTTTCTCTCAGCCTCAGGGCAGTCACATTGTAGTCTATACATTGTTCCTGTGTCTTGCTACTGATACTTTATCTTTGTGATCCATCTTGGAAGGAACAACACATGTTGCTCTTTTCTTCTGTGGAGGAAAGCAAAAATAGGAGTATTAAATCATAATGACTTTAAAGAGTCTGTGAGAATTTGACAGAAAAAGAAAGTAAGAAAACTTATTCTACTAGCTAGAACCAAAGTTCCTCTTGGGAAAGAAATATTCTCCTTAGGAAGACTTTGGTGAATTCTCCATTAGGGAGCACGAAAGACCACTCCAAAATGGAAAGGCTGAATGGGAAACACAAGATGGCAGTTCAAGTATGTTTTGTGAGTCATACTCTGTGGTGGAGAGATCAGGAATGTGATGAAAAAAGAGTGGGGAAGAGAGTCACAATACAGAAGATAACATAACAACACAACAGGAGACTGTGCTTGAGGTGGCAAACAGAGGGATGGGCTTCCAGGGAATGGAAAATATCTTGCACTGTTCTCTGAGATTCTCACAAAAGTCCACCATCCATCACTTCACCTTACTAAATCCTTACATTTGACCTTGTATGTGGTGGAGGAGCAGAGGGCTCCACACAGAGTTTTGCCTTCTGATGGTCAGTGCTGGAGCGGAGATACACAGGTTCGGAGGAGAGTAGAAAAAAATGACACCCTGAAAGTTCAAGTGGATCCTTAGAGAAGACACAGAACTCTATTCAAGCAAGGGAGAAATGTGGTGAGATGTGGGTCAGATGGCCAATAAAAGTGGCAGCCATTACTGTCACTGCAGAGAAGAGGTGACAATCTCCACCTTTCCTCTGGCAGAAGCACCCCACGGCTTTATGAGTTCATCCTGGGAAGTCCATCCCATGTGCTATAGACTAAGGTGTAGCTCTGGGTTGCTGGGCCTCAGCAGCACATCCTGTGTCCCCAGAGCAAGTTCACAAATGACACCACTGAGATTTGTATGAGTGTTCCTACCATGGTCCGTGTGTTAAACCTATAGCCCCCTACATTCCCCAAGAGAGGTGTTAAATCTTTAATATGTGGGACTGAGTGATAGGTAGGCAGGGTCACTATCTGCAGGGGATTCTGGCCTGGTGCCTGTCTTGTCCTGGCTTGTGGTAGATGAGCTTTTCTCTGCCACCCACTCCTATTATGATAAGCTATCTTTGCCAAACACCCCAAGCCATGGCTCACCCAGTGTGGGTCCAGAGCCCCCACAACTGTCAACTAAAATAGCCTTTTTCTATATCTGACCTAAAGACCTTGGCATTTTCATAGGAATCATACAGATCTGACTAATACAAATGGTGGTAACTGAAGTCACAAGGATACTGCCCAAGTCCTATAGGCAGTCACTTCAAACATGTTTTTGGGCCTTCAGAACTCTTCTGTTTTTCATCTAAAAATTTCCACTGGAAGGGATGGTAAAGGCAGATTTCATTAGTAATAAGTTTACGGATTCTTGGTATGTTACGCTTACCTCCCTTACATTTCAACTCCCTTTGCCAGCTTTCACTTTAAACATTCATTTTCCATTGGAAGTTACAAAAAACACAAAGCTAAGCCAAATCTTTTGGAATAGATTTTTTTTGTCAGCTAAATGTATTGCAGGCCTGCCATCTGACTCTAATTCGTTTGTGATGTCACTAAGAAGACCACTTTGCCCAGGGAACAAATCTACTTGGATTTCAGTGAGTTCTTAGCCCTATTGAGCTATTTATTTGTCAGTGTTTTTTAAGCATCTCACTATGCCAGTACATGTGGTGGGCATTGTCCATGCAACTACACTTGTCACCATCACTGTCATCACTGACAGTAGTGAGTGGTGTTGTCAAGATGAAAGGAGAGTGGATCTTCAATCACCTTCACAGTCCTTTTATGTCTCTCCCTGCCATCCAAACAGGTATCAACACAGCTATATGAAGATGCTGGCATGCTTGCCAAACCTACACAATCTCAAAATGTACCTCTGCCAATATTTCCGAAGATCCTGGGCATTAAAATGTTGAGATGTTACTGTCTTAGAATAGCAAGTCAGAATCTTTGAGGGTTGAAAGGTCTACACATCATATTTGGAGAAGCTCTGCAATGAGCTGAAGGAATTATGAGCTGTCATACTTCATGCTGCTATTGTGGAAGACTATAGACTGGGAGACTCACTGACAATGCACTCATCTCTTACAGATCTGGAGACTGAGAAGTCCAAGAGTTTTACTACTCCATGGTGGAAGGGGAACAGAGATGTTGGAAGGGGAAGAGAGAAAGAAGGGAAGAGGAGGATTAAAGAAAGGGAGAGTGAAAGCAGGGAGAGAGGAGAGTTCTATTTTCAAATCCAGCATTGAGTTTTGAGGAATACATTTATGTATACTAGAAGAAAATGTGTGCAAACACTAGTAAAATAATGTATTATGACTGTGCTAGGTTATACAGGGCTGATCAGGTAACCTATTCTGGCATTATCTTAAATGTAAACTTCACCCTTGTTCCAGCAGCCCGTCCCTATCGTAACTGACCTATTCCTGAGGTGGCAGGCTTGGTGAGTTCACCAGGGCAGAGCTCTTGGGATCTAATCACCTCCTAATGGTCCCACTGTTCCCATGGTGCACTGGGAATTACATTTCCAGTACATGAATATTGGAGGACAGGCTCACAGCATTTCTCCATGGAGAGCACCGAAATCCTATCACAGAATCAGTACCTTTCTAACTGACATCTGAGGAAAATTCCAAAAAACAGTGCCACTCATTGCATAGCTTAAGGGAAAATATTATAGAACTCCATGGCATCCATGCCATTATAGTTTAATGGAGAAGAAAATTACTGCTATGTAAGTTAAATTCCCAAGTTAAAGCCTCCAGGCAAGAAGACCCAGCAAACACACTTGTTTGTTCAAGAAATATTCTGTACTCTCCTGGGTATTGGAGATAAAAAGCAATGATTGGTGGGATCTCTGCCTTCCCTGAGCTTTCAGTTCAGGTGGGAAACCAAGGCCAGATGAGAACTCCTCTTGCAACTCTCTTATAGCACTGTGCTTTCTTGCTTCTTTGCAGAAATGGGGATGTAGTGATACTGAAAAATGCACCACCCAAACCAAAAAAGATATCAGTGATCTGAATGTTAGATTTGAGATTTAAAGTGGTAGAATTGCTCTAGAAAAAAAGAGCATTGCTTCTGCCCTGTGTGGCTAATTGTATCTCTTTAGACCCATGCTGCCTATAAGCTTGTGCTAGAGAAGGAAAGAATTCAAAGCTGCCTGGTGTTAATTGTTCCCTCTAGCAGGCAACACCCAGGACACAGATGTGTTTCTGATTTTTTCAGTGATCCTAACCTTTCTGCCAGGACCCCAGAGAGATTAAATTTCAAGGGAAAATTTGATCACAGGTTTTCAAGGAAAATGGAAAGGTGCTAATAAAAGAATTAACATTCCAATCCACATTGAAAAGCAAAGCAAAGAATTAGGATGCCTGTTCCTAACAATTGCTGAATATTACTTGCCATATTATTAATAAAGTCTGGGTAACACTCAAATCATAAGACAAAATAAGTTGAAGTTTACACTTAAGATAATGCCAGAATAGGTTACCTGATCATCCCTGTGTAACCTAGGACGGTCATAATACATTATTTTACCAGTGTTTGCACACATTTTCTTCTAGTATACATAAATGTATTCCTCTAAACCCTATGCTAGATTTGAAAATAGAACTTTAGAGGGAAAACAGCAATCATCTACCACCACGCACCCACTGCAGACGGGAAGGGACAAGCTATATAATTTAGCAGCAAAGGCTTGTTTTTCTTCTAAGTTCCCAGTCTCATATTTCAGGATTTTTTTTTCTCTGTGTGGAGTTTTAGAAAGAATGATGAAGACACGGTTTCTAAACCCACAGCCACTTTAAGAGGATACAACATGCCTATTAATAATTGTATTACTCCTCTATTATTGCTAAGAATAATGATGGGCGGGAAGCATTGGCCTCCAAGCTGAATTTATCCTGAAATGTTTTCAATTAACTCTTGGCACCGGCAGGAAAGCATCAAACCTTTCCCAGGCTGAAATATGGAAAATCTGCAGGGAACATCTCAGCAGGAGAGGAATTTCATTAAAACAAGCGCATCAGAATCCAAGGACTTCTGCTCTCCCTTTAAGCTCCCTATTGATAAGGAGTCCCTGGAGATTTTTATGGATTTGCAAAGAGAAATGATTTCATAAGATCTTCTCAGAGAGGTTGCTTTGGCCCAGTTGTTTGAATTATTATCTGCTCACTGATGAAAAAATGCTCAGACGTTTGGCACAACTGTGAGGGCTCTACGTGAGGCTGGCCCGAGCTTTAGAGCTGCATGCTGCAGACAGCTGCTTTCTGCCTTCACCTCCTCCGGGGGATGTGACACCCAGACCAGTTTCCCAGGTCTCTCAAGTGACAGTACTGTCACAACCTGCATTTTTGCTGCCTGCTTAGGGAGGTAAGAATGCAGTGAGAGCAGCAATCAATAGTCTAGCAACTTTCCAAGGTGTTAATCCACTTTTGAAAAACTCACGTTTCCCTCCTGGTGTTACTGGTAGGATAAGTAGAAGCCACAGGGGAGTGCTATGAGAAAAATACAGAAAATTATCTGAGGATATCAAAATACATATCTCTCTCTGAAACTTTAACTCAACTTCTATTTTCTAGTGTTAAATCTTTCATAGAGAATTGTAAAAGAGCCTCAGTTTCCCCATGTATCAAATCATTTGAAAAGGGATATCATAGAGTGAGAAAAGTACTGTGAATGGTAAAAGAGATGTTGTGCATGAAATGCTTGGTAGTCACTGTTGGAAGTTCTGGCCACACTGAAAAGTAAAATCTCAAGAGCCAGAGCCACCACCTGCAACCATGACACTTGGGGAGGCTGATGCAAGAGGATCCCAGGTCCTGTGTCTGGATAAAATGGGACTGGGGTGGTGGCCCAACATGAAGGCCCTAGGTTTTAGTTCTCTGTATTAAAAAATAAGTAAAACATCAAAAAATTTAATTACTATTCCTCAAGAATAAGGCAAGTTGAAAAAGTATCAGAACCAAGAGAAGCTAAAGGAAGTACAATAAGTAAGTGTGACTAACCCTAGATACCTGGAGAGGATCCTGGAAAACACACACACACACACACACACACACACACACACACACAGAGGCTAGGTAAAAGAAAACTTGAACAAACTAGACCTCAGTTAATAATAGCATTGCCATACAGACCTGAGATGTTCATCATGAAGGAAACTGGGTGATGGGATTCCAGTGGGCTCTTCCTACTATATTCTCAATTTGTCTATAAATGTAAAACTCTCCCAGAACTAAAGTACAAGTTGGCGTGGTGGCACATGCCTGAAAGTGCGGCACTCGAAGAGGCTGAGACAGGAGAGATCACACGTTCAATCCCACTGTGGGCAATTTAGTGACTTAGAAAGACCTTGGCTCAAAGTAAAATAAGTAAACGAATTAATTCTGGGGAGTAGGGGACATCCTCTGGGTGAAAGCTTTGGGTTCCATCCACAGTATTACAAAAGCAGAATAACACAAAGAAACAAAAAGTAAAGAATTAGTTGAAATTGTAAGGTGAATTTTATGGAAAGCACTTAATTCTAATGAAGGCAAAATCACATGTGATTTGTGATCAGGAGAATAAAGATCACTTGTCTTTCCCTAGGTTTATGTATATGTAAATGTATGCTCTCATTTGTATACACACACACAAACACACACACACACACACACACACACACACACACACACACTCCATACTCCAGCCACAGTTCACAAAGCTGATTTACTGTGGCTCACGTGTAGGGAGAGCTCAGTACAATTTATCCATGGGAACTACCTATAAATTCCACCTGCTGTCTGTGTATCACCCACAAGGCACGGGGGGAGTTCCTCCCTGCTCACCTCAAGACCTCTTCTTTCTCCATAGCCCCAACAGGGGCACACAGAGCCTCTCACCTGGACCCTGAAGCTGAACTGAAATCTCCCTGGCCCTGCACCACCACTTCCTGAGTGCTCACTGCTACCACCATTGAGGTGCACCTGTGTTCCCCCAGAGTGAGGGGAGGCTCAGCTCCTTCTCCTTCACATCTCCTTCCATCTACGTCTGTGGTTCTTGCCAGTTGGGATTATCTGTTTTCTGTTCTATCCATTCCTATAGGCTGAACCTCATTCCACCCTGTAAGCCCAAGTTCTTGGGACTTCCAGCACAATTTCTTTTAGCTAACACACGTATTTCATGCAAAACCTTTCCCAAGCCCCATTTTCATGAAGTCACTTGTGCATTTAGAGACACATGGCCACATGTCCAGGGTAGCCCTGTTTTTCCTTCACCAAATCAGGCATTCTCAAACCTGTATCTGGATAAGGAACACTGTGGCAGTGGTGGGGAATGGTTAAGATGTGGATTGTTGGGGTTCACCCTCCGTCCCCAGTTGGTAGGACTGAAAAGCATACCTGAAGAGCCACACTTCTGTATCCTGACTCCAATCCCTTCCTTCTGCATTTTAGTCCATCTGTGTGCCTACCTCCCCACTTCAACTTCTGAATTCCACTGCAGTTACTCCCAAACACCTGCCTGGGCTCCACTGGCCAGACTGGGTCCCCCACAACAAAAGCTGTTTTGTTGAAGACCAACTTGCTAAACATTCAGGCTCACATTTTGAAATGTGAGAAACCAAATGGATTCTCAAAGAATTCGTTCAATGTGAAGATGTAAATTTCCCAGGAGAGAGCAAAGCATGTGCTCATTGTATGATGTTCAAATTTCAAACAACATAGACAAATGTTAAATCAGCCTTGGTCTGCCTGTTCTCCTGGGAAGAGAGCCCAAGGCCTCCACCTGGACCCTGCTCCTCACTGCATAATTCTGGATCATGCCTCCCTCAGCTGCTCCCCTGTGCTTAAAAAGCAGTTTCTAAGGACCTTCCTAAGCTCAGATTCTGTCAGGCATCCCAGCTGCCAAGTCTTGTGAGGCATCTGAGCTAATGCTACAGAGCCAAATTAGTTCTGTTCTTGCCACCATTCAGGACAAGCTGTAAAGTGGAACAAGCCAGGATCTCTGCAAAGAAATACAACCCTCCGGCTCTGCTCACAATGTCTCTAGATGGTTACCACCAGGTCTGCTTGCTCCAGGTCTCCTTGTTGTCAGGATCACCCTGGTGCAAGCTGTTCAATGATTTCCAAGGACAGAAACTTGGTTCCACAACTTTCTGGCTTAGTCCTTCCAAAATCTAACACTGCTGCCTTCTATTTGAGAAATGCTTCTTCTTTCCTCTTTTTCTTTATCTTCCCATCTTTATTCTTATTTTCCCTTCTTTCTTTCTTCATCTTCTCTTCATCTTCTCTTCTCTTCTCTTCTCTTCTCTTCTCTTCTCTTCTCTTCTCTTCTCTTCTCTTCTCTTCTCTTCTCTTCTCTCCTCTCCTCTCCTCTCCTCTCCTCTCCTCTCCTCTCTCTCTCTCAATACCAATGTATTCTCAGAGAATTCACTCCAAACCAACAGCTCACTGAAACTGTTTCTTATGTATTTTATTCTATCATTTCATTTAATACTACGATCCCATTTTACAGTCAAGGCCACACAGACAAAGGTGAAGTGACTCATTCTGGGTTGCACAACTGGGCAGTGCTATAGCTACACTTGGGCAGTTTTCCTGACCCTAGAATCTGTTTCTAATTTGGACATTCTACAGTCTTCACGACACCAACCTGCCTCCTGGCTCCCAGTGCTACCCATTAGAGCACTGTTTTCACCCTAACTAGTCTGTGCTCACAACCCCGTGAGCCTTATAGAATATGTCATTGTAGCTACTTGTTTTTTTTTTTTTATCTTTTTTTTTTCCATTTATTTTTATTTTATTAAAATACAAATGTCAATCAGACAGTTTCAAGACACCTTAACCATACAGAGTCGATGAATTAATACATTGCAAACTGTTTTC